>JAZHYW010014422.1:0-183408 GCA_037355805.1 Ixodes ricinus | reverse complement strand
GCGTGCTCACCATGTTGGAGCGGAACGCCACAGATGCGCTTTGCTGGTTGTCGTCAAGGCCTCCACCGTTGTCGTTAGTCCCTCCATCTCCCGGAAAGAAGAAAGAGGAAGAGGCATAACAGCGGCGAGGAGAACCGTGATATTTAAGTCGTTGATGTCCAAACCGAAAACGGACGCGCGCACTGCAACTTTCAAGGCATATGTCGATGATGCTGTGTCGCGGCACGCCATCTCCTTTGTCCTGTTTGAACAAAGGGAACTCAGCGCCAACGTCACCGCCCTTATCACCCCTCCTCCGCTCTCTCACGAGAGGATAGCGCCATTCTCTGCAAACTTCAAACCAACTCGATAGTGAGCCCCTCCCCCCCCCCAATGCCCCCTCCTCCTTCGCCGTTATATCCAGGGTCTTACCGGAGCCCCCAAACTCCCCAAATGCACCTAATACCGCTCGCTAGACCTGCCTAAGGCAGTAATCCAATATCCCACTCACCCTCCAATCAACCCTTTTGTCCCTACCCCTCAGCCTGCAACTCTTCCCTGGACGTACTTGCTCGTTCCACCGCCCCCTACAATCCATGATCTCCTACCGGCCCTCATTGAGCACTCGAAAATCGTGTTGGGTGAAGACAGGTAGGTGGTCGGACACAACTGAGAGCCAAACCTTGGTGCATCCTATAAAAACATTTTTAGAGCGCAGCTCTTAGGCGCCATTTCCGGCTTGAGCGGCGTTGCCGTCGCCGTTGCCGTCGGCGTAACCGCGCGTTACATTATGGGACGTTTTCCATTATGACGTAACAAGTTACGTCACGTGTGACATCACGAGGGTCACGAGTGACGTCGCTAGGGCCACTATGGTCACGAGTGACGTCATTAGTAACCGCGCGTTCATTATGTGACGTTCCCCATAATGACGTCACGAGGGTCACTAGGGTCACGAGCGACGTCACGAAGGTCACGACCTTCACAGTGAAGGTCATGTGAAGGTCACGACCTTAACGTGTGCTTCACTCGAGAAGGTCACGACCTTCATGAGGTTTTCACGAGTGACGTCACGAGGGTCACTAGAATCACGAGTGACGTCACGAGGGAGGAGGAGGGGAGAGAGGGGGAGGGAGTGGGAAGAGGAGGGGAGGAGGAAGGAAGGAGGAGGGGAGGAGGAGGAAGGGAGGTTAGAGGAGGGGAGGGAGTGGAGAGGGAGAGGAGGGGAGGAGAGAGTACGCGGGAAGAGGAGGGGCATATCCTCCCTCTCCGTACCATCCCCTCCTCCTCCTCCTCAAACGCTGCGTTCTCATTCGGAATTACAGGGAGTTGTAAACGTTTTTCATTTTTTCATATCTTTTTCTCGCTCTCTTTTTTCCCCCACCCCTTCTTAGTAGATAAACAATTAAGTTAATGCTGCCCAACCAGAAACAGGCCCCGCATATCTGTACCTACTAGTTCTAGCGCTGCCGCATGTACAGTCGGCACGGAATGAAACGCGAACAGTCGGTGCATGGTTCTCGCTAGATGCTGCACCACCTGAACCAGATGAAAGCTGCAAGAATATGGCTCCCCCCTTTGATGTGTTAGACTCTTGCTCAGTGCATCCAAACCTTCGGTGTTGCGTCTCTAGGTGACTCAGCGTGGGTCGAAAACCATGCGCTCCTCTGTTCGCGTTTCATTCCGTGCCGACTGCACAGTCAGCACGAAATGAAACCCGAACGCCGGAACGCGTGGCCGTTGATACAGGCTGCTCCACTTGGAGGGCCCCTGAGAACTAATGAAAATGCGCCGGGGTGCGAGGGTGCGGGTCCCACTAAGATGAGTTCGACCCTCGCGCGACGCGTCTGGGAGTTCCGCGTTTCGCCGGTGGCGTGCTGTAAGCGCCGTCACATCCGATACAAAAGCACTGTCACTCGCTTTGTGTATCGGATTCCCAGCGATATCTCTTCAGCGCTGTCATTCATTATCGCAAGGGCGAAATGAAAGTTGAAACATTTCGTGCACGGAAGATCCGTACTGCTTGATGACGTGTCACCGGAACCACGCTGCGGTGAACAACGTGCCACGCGCGGTTTCTGAGAAATAATGAAACGTCATAAACACGAAATAAAATTCGTTTGTTCGCACGACCATACTCTTTATGAAAAAAAAAATGCTGCAACAGACTGACGCTGATGCCTCGGTTTTTATGAGCAATGCGCATGTTTTTGTGCGAAGTTATCAGTTGATCCTTAAAAAGCGAGGAATTGCTTGCTGACGCTCTCTTTGGTAACCACCGATATGCCGGGCGTATCAATTCCGGAGTGGAATAAATTCATCACTTTGTCTGAGCAGGGCCTATCGCAAAGAGATATAGCCAGATAAGCGGCCACCCGGTGTCGACCGGGCGACATGTGGGGTGACAGTGCGGCGACAGAAAAGCACCCCGAGTGACGACGCTTACAGCGCGCCGCCGGCGAAACGCGGAAGTCCCAAACGCCCCACGCGAGGGTTGAGCACATCTTAGTAGGACCCGCACCCTCGCACCCAGGTGCGTTTTCATTAGTTCTCAGGGGCCCTGCAAGTGGAGCAGCCTGTATCGATGGCCAGGCGTTCCGGCGTTCGGGTTTCATTCCGTGCTGACTGTACACTATAAAACTCTATCTTAAGCAGTTCCGGGGAATTTGAAATTCTGAAACTTGTAAGCGCGCAGGTGAGTACGCAATTGTATTTAAACCTAAGACAAAAAAGCACAAAATGGAGACATATAGAACGATGGTAGGATTTGTCCCAAATAAAAAGGGGCCCTGTCGCTTCCTTATAAATGCAAAATGTACCATTAATACTCCCGTATAAGATACACAATGAATACAACGATTCGACAGCACGAAGCAAGTGCGTTAAGCTTGACAGGTTTGGCTAATACCAACCTGAGCACAGCGACTCTGCTATATTTAGGATTCGGCGCCGATTGAAACTCAATTTGAATTAAGTGAAAAGTCTCTACACGTTGCCGAACGCTCCAATGATACGTTATTATTTCGCAGCAGCAGGAAACATGTTTCCTAGCGCCACTACCTCCCTTCACATTATTTTGCCGATCGGTCAAAATGTAAGGTCGGCAGAGACTGTCTGCCGCTACTCCCCAACCCCAAAATAGCGCTTTCTTTTTTCCTCCAGCCTCGATCTCTCATTAAACTACCTCCGAATTATCAAACAACAACGAGTCACGCTCCCCAACCGTGTTCCTGAACGCCCACTCGCTAACCCTGTAGCCTGGACCGACGTAACACGACACCCCTGGCCGACAATTTTCTCGGTGGCTTCGACCCCATTCGAGACAATAGCGCGCTCCAAGTTCACTGGGGGGTCGAGAGCCCGCACTCGCCGTTCGTGATGCTTATCGCGCCCGAGAACGCGAATAGAGTGCAGCGCGCGTCAGCGGCAGCGACAGGCCATCGCTGGTCGCCAGTGTGGACGCGACAACGAGTGGACCCTCGGAAAAGTAAAAGAATACATCAAAGGCGCGCTGCCCAAGTCGCTATAAATTGCGCGGGCGCCTCTAACGACAGACCCCTGAAAGGCGCTCGGCCGTGATCTTAACGCACGCGCAGCGGCTGGTGTCGCCCCAAAGAATCACACGCATAAAAAACGCCCAAAGATCGGGCGGCCCAAGAATGCTCTTGTCTAGGCGAGGATCTCTTTTCGTCCACGGGTTAACCAGGGTTCCAAACGGCCGCAAGCGGCGGCGGCCACGGCTGCTTTCATCCCGTTTGGAAGCCAGCGCTATTACGGGATGACGAGGACCGTTCCTTTGTGAGCGGGTCAAGATGCAATCGTCGGCACTCTCTGACAGCTCTTTAGACGTGTACACAAGCGTGAGTAACTGCGCCAAATTGATGGTTTCTTGCAACGTAAGCCGCGTGTAATCAGAGGGGCCGACAAGAGGCGCATGAAAAAAATGTATTTCTTTCTGCCGACTTTGTGACGGCAGGAAGTTGCTGGTAATACACCGTGCTATGTGAACACGTTCGCCTCAGGTGTGTTTCAAGACGTTACCGCTATAATACTTTCGCGTTCGCGATCACGCAAGGGCTCGCGTGGTCCGCGTAGCCCCGTGTAACAAAATGAACTCCGTACCAGTTATTATGGCGTGCAGAGCCTGCCGTTTACTCTATTTCAGGAGCTAAAACCCCGCGTTGGCCGCTGATCCAGTTTTTTTTATTTTTATTATTATTATTATTTGCAGGGAAGACGCGGGTTTTGGAGAAGACGTGGAACTCTTTGTGTGAGAATTGGCTGCTCAGTTTAGATAAGAGGGAATCCAGAGAAGATTAAAATGTAAATTGGTTCACGCTCAGGGCTAGCTCCAAACTATTCTTCTGCCTTTTTAATGCAAAAGTAGAGGACATATACCACTGGGAAACAGCGTCTTTATTTTTTTTCCATTGTGTTTCCCCTTCTAACATTAACTAGTTTTGTTTCTCTTAACACATCTGCATAAGTGATTGTTAGAATACAATAACGCTTTAAAACTTCTAAGTAATAACAATTAGTATTTTTTAGAGTTTGGTAGCTCCTATAAACAATGGCGTCTCAGCAAATCAGGAAACCTTCACCTGCTCGGCGCCTTCGTCGTTCACGACTTGGTCACGTGATTTATTTATGAATTTTGTTGACCATCCATTTCAATGCTGTGTGGAGGTGATAAACAAATTAGTTAACAATAATTTACACCCTATTTATACTGGTCAGTCAGCGAGATTGGAGTGTACAGTGTACAGGTTAGTCTTCAAAAATTGGGGTTGTTAGGTTTTTGCATTACAAAAATGTCACTCATGGCACCCTTCTTTTTTCCTTTTTGTTTTGCTCTTTGAAGTGATGGAATGTAAAACATCAAATGTCGCATAGTTTGGATGTACCTGTAGTAGGTTCCTTCAATAAAATTGTTTTATGTCATGCAGTATTGGTGGTACTTCAGATAAACTTTCGAATGAGGCTAAATATATGATATGCGTTTTGTTTTGTCGAATTGAAAATGCGTTATACATGTCCGCTACCTAAGTTATAGCGGAAGTTACTGGTTCATTGGAATTTATCAAGCGTAATTTGAAGTTTTGAACAAGATAATATTTCCTCTGTGTGGTTTATTCCAGATTATGCGAATGTGCAATGGGACTCCTTCAGACAGGTTAGAATCAAACTGAGTAGATGCGGATTCGTGTTGTTAGATTTGTCCCAGGAAATAATTTCAGAAATGTCATCACAGAACTTAAATCGCCACTAGTCTAGAAATCCCGAAGTCAGAGACAAAAATCTATTCGATTGAAAATCCCATAGATATTTTCTAGAAAGACTGAAATGTGTAAGTTTAGATATGTTTTAAAACCTGAATACGTATACCTAAAACAATTTGTAAAAAAAAAAAATTGCTCATTCAGAGGCAGAACGAATATTTTAGAGTTTTGATTTTTCTCGCTGTCTATTAGAGATTGAAATAAAACACACATTTTCATCCCAGAAACCCAATCGTAAGTGCTGTTTTTAATTGTACTTTTAAGCTCCTGTTTCTTTGCTGTACTACTTTCAATTTTCAAATCGTTGCGTATTACCGATGCACACGTTTTTTGTTTTTTTTTGTTTTTTCTTGCAGTGTATACATTTGTGCTTGTGCCTGTACAATAAATTGACTCTTTATATGTAGACGCCCTAGTGAATAAAGAAATAATAAATATATTCCGGAACCGGAAAAAAATATAGTACACGATTTAATTAAAAATGAAGTTATTTTTAATAGTTCAACCGAACACAAACGCAAACATACTTCAAAAATACTTAATTATTTAAATGTTTGTGGGAGGATAGAAACAGCGATATATTTTTTTAATGTATATTGATGCCACCAAAGAATAGCTGAAAGTCTCGCAGTGAAGATGCTTAACTCATTGTCATAATAACGCAATGGCTGTGAGATGTGTTAAATCAAAATTTGACGAAGAGGATGAACAGGATCGCCGAATAAACACCTTTTTTTTATTCTTGCTAAATATACCGTAAGTATTTTGCCCTCCTTTTTACTCGTCGTCCTCGCCAAAATAATATTTCAAAACGTTTTAATGTTCAAACCCTGGACAAGCTTTTAGCAGCCTCTATCAATCGAAATCTTTGACTACAAACTGGGCCAGATTCGACGTTTGACGTTGGAGACGGTAGCCGTCATCAAGAAGTTTTGTCAGTTTTGGTACAATTGACAGCTTAAGAAGTGTTGGTCTGGTTTTTCACTAGCGGATATCTCAGAATATGCATTGCAGAATTTCTGCTAGACTGCCCCGTCCTAAGCATAGGGAAGAAGCGTCATGAGAAGCACGCCAACCGTCTGTTACTGAACCGTTGACCAGTCAACAGCGATTCACAAATGTCACTCGGCATGAAGAACAAAAACTCCACTAAAATATCTTGCACGTGAAATGTCACATTGAAATTGGATAGTGTGTTATAAGTGATCCGCAAATTTTCACTCAGCAAGTCACATTTTGCTAAAACATTTATTGACCGGTAATTCGTGCTGCTGAAAAAACAAAACAAAAATAAAACGTGTCAGATGTGTTACGATTTTCTTATATAGGAATAATACTCCAATCTTGTGCACGCTCCTCTATTTAAAAAAGAGGTTACGTTATTTCAAAACTTAGGAAGTTTCTCTTGTTAACCTATGAAACGTACTATAATTATAGATTGTACACTCAACGACGCGAGGGTTGGGAATCTAATGCGGAATTTCAACCACCCACTGACCTTTAATAAGACCGAAATTCCGACTTAAGGTTCTAATAAAGTGGTTTAAGGCAGCGTTATTTCCTCCCTTTGAACAGTCACGTTGAGCACAGAAAGCAAGAAGTCGGATTAGGAGGTCAACATTGTCTGCACGCGTGACGGGCTGATTTTCCCGACCGTCCATTTCCCGAATACACAGGATCCAAATCGTATACGTAACCACCCCCAAAATAACGGCCTGCGTTCGTTTATTCTACCTCAGCGCGCGCCCATGCACGGCACGGCACGCATTCCCGAAATCTATGTTGCCGCAGAGAGTTCGACGTTCCTATCTGCATTCACCCGCCAAGAAGTAGGTAAGTAAAGTCACGCATCCAAAACAAAGCGTAAAAAAGAAAAAAAAAATCACCCCGATATTGTGAGGCAAAAGGTTGCACTCGGAGGAGAAAAGGCCATTACTACATCTTGACCTCGGACCGTTGCAAATGGAGGTTCGAGGTCATTGCCATTTCGCCAACCAAACGCCGTTTTGGAAGCGAAATGCAATAACCAGTTCGGCGTCTCCGCGTCCCTGCAGCCGTGCTGCTTTTACTAGGGGCGGTCCGTGAAAGCAGCCACAATTGCGGCCTTTTTTCTTTTTTGTTCGTTGTTTCTGTTTTGACCGACGATGGACCTGCCCGAAGAAACGTTAGGCGAGAGCACCCAGCGTTGCTCTGGTTCGTGGTGAGCGTTTTTTGGTGTCGCCGACGTCCTCCCCGAGATGTGACCCAGGAACGTCTCGAAAGAACGTTCACGCACTCCGAATCATTAAATTCGCATAAAACGCAAGGGGAAAAAAAATTCACGTGTGCATTTCACGCATACACACAAACGCTTAAACAGAGAGACGGATACTTGAAGGAAGTTTACTAGGGCTGTGGCCTGTTTTATCTTCTTGGTTGACGGCTATTTTGGCGAGCAAAGAATTAATCGGTTTTTGAAGGGCATCAGAGGTATACTGTAGGAGCTGCGACTACGGCTATACATTATTTTCTACTGGTATTAAACTCATTTAAGGCAGCTATTTCGATCAGATCAAAATGAGATGAATGGGACAATCAACTCCCGCCGGAAGTCAATACCGTCCTAAAATAGTTTGTGTGCTCTGCTTTTGCATTTTTTTATAAGGCCCCTCTTAGTATAAGGCCCCTTTAATATGTAGAAGAAATGTCGCAATAAACCAGCAACAAGGTTTAGCGGCCAAAGAGCTCTAGAAGGCTGCCATGAAGGGCATCGGTCTTCATACAGGTATAATAGTTAAAACCCAATCTGACCACCACGCACATCTGCTCTACGCACTCGCTATTGGGTCATAGAGAAGTGGAACACGAATAAGCTGGTAGATGCGTAGCCCTCAGAAACAATTTCGAAATACAAATAAGTTATTAACATTATGCAGTTTGCAGTTGCGTTTACCGGTTACGCGTTATTAAGCAATGTAGTGCATTGGAGGCTCATTAGCCAATTTCTACCCGGCAATCTGTTATTCTTTATTCTATCATTTTATTTATTATACCCTTAAAGCGCCCATTTGGCTTTACATTAGGGGGGGGGGAGAAAGTACCACATTATTCAGAACAAAAACATAAAAGAACTAAACCAAGAAAACAAGCGTTACGGTTACTATGCGTTTAAGTAAGTGGTAAGAGAAGCTCTGAAACAAGAGGATTCTTGGATGATTACAATATTATCAGGAAAGGCGTTCCTTGTTCTACAGGTCACTAGTATGTAAAATAGTTTCTCACGTTCCTGGTGGGGAGGAGAAAGTCTGTCAAGCGACAACAGTCTGCTCTTTTTTCTCCCCCCCTCTCCCTTGGAGAGAAACAATAAAGTTGAAAGTTGAAATTCTTATGAAGCTAACTGTAATGGTGATAATTTAAAAATGTTTGTTCATGGAGTGACCAAATGAAGTTTCTGTGAATTGTAAGTACGCGCGAAAATATGTGGCGATACAGTTATCTCTTCGATGGGCAGTGGTAATACAAAGTATTAATGATGCAAGTCTTGAGATTTTCCTTCTGTTTGCAAGAGGTGGTAGTCTAAGTATTTCGCTTTAGTGAGGTGATGCTTGTGCGCGTGTAGTTTTTAAGAATAAAGCGTGTGGCTCTATGTTTCACTGATTCTAGTTTTTGTGTCAAATAAAACTTATGTTGATTGGATATTATAGAAGCGTATTCAAGTTGAGATCGAATGAGGGCAATATATGCTACAAGCTTTGTTTCCCAGTTGGCCATGTGAAGATTTCGTCTTAGTAAACCGAGGTTTTGATTTGCTTTTGCACTTATGTGATTGACGTGGGCTTCCCGAGACATGTTTAATGTGAAATGAACCCCACGATATTTATATGTATGCACATGTTCAAGAACCCCATCGAAGAGAGTGTAGTTAAAAATTGCTGAACTTCGCTTAGTTATACAATTTAGAAATTTAGTTTTTGAAATATTTATCTTCATTTGGCACATTAGACACCATGTGTCAATTGTAATTAAGTAGTTCTAAAGTTCAATACAATCACGAATGCTAGATATTTTTTTTATAAATCACACTATCATCGGCATAGAAAGGGATGGTGGACTGGAAGTAGCGGAGAAGTCGTTTACGTACAAAAGAAAAAGTAGTGGACCCAGCACGGTTCCCCGTGGTCCTCCTGATTTTACTTTCCGAAGACATGAGAATTCGCGTTCATAGCAGACACTTTGCGAGCAGTCGACGACGAAGTTCAATATCCACTGTATGACAGGTGGTTCTATTTGCAAAGCGCGTAATTTAAGGAGTCGTTGATGTGGTACCTTGTCAAATGCTTTTTGAAAGTCGATAAAAATTGCAGTGAAGGCTCTGATGGAGGTCTGTGACAAGTTCAAAGAGCTGGGTTTCGCGAGAATTATGACGCGGGAAACCGTGCTGGTTTACAAAGAGCAAGTTGTTGACCGACAAATGATCCATAATATTTGACAAATGTACATGCTCCATCAGCTTACTAGATACACTTGTCAGAGATATTAGTCGATAATTCGTCAACTCGTTCCTTTGACCGCTTTTAAAAATTGGGGCGACTTTTGCTTCTTTTCAATTGGCAGGAATTTTGCCAGCTACGTAAGGTTTGTTGGAAAAGTAAACATAGAAGAGTGGAAGCCTCATATTTGCAGAGCTTAAGCAGTTTCGTTGAAATATTATCAGGGCCTGGAGCTGAATTTGTTGGAAGATTTTCTATTAGATTCTGAATACCAGTGGCACAGATAGTAATTGGAGCCATTTGAGTTAGTATACTAACTTTAGGTGAAAGAACTGGCAAGGAAAGGTCTCATCAGAAAACATTTGTCTAAAGAAATTGCGATATCGTTCACACACGTCAACAGCATCCAGCTCGTATCTCGAAGAATCAGTAAAGTGAAAGGGATTGGAAGTGTGCTTGGGTTAACTGCATTCCAAAATATGTTCGGGTTAGTTTTTATTAGGCCGCGTAGGTCTTCATTAAAGAACTTATTTTGCTATTTTTCGCTTTCTTTATTTCATTTACACATATTCTTGAATTTTGTCGTACTTTGCAAATTCAATGAAAGAACGCGACATTTTTAGCCTATCGAAACTGCCTCTGGTTTTATTGAGGAGTTTTTTTTTTAATATGGATATAAAACCATGGTTTTATTGAGGAGTTTTAGAGCGCAGCTCTTAGGCGCCCTATTCCGGCTTGAGCGGCGTCGGCGCCGGCATCGCCGTTGGCGTAACCACGCGGTGCATGATGGGTAAATTTCCCCGCTACATGTAGCAAAAAATTTCCCCGCTAAATCTAGCGGAAAAGTTTCCCCGCTAAATCTAGCAGAACAATAGGGAGCTTTCGTAGACCGCGTTTCCCCCTCCGCTAAGCCCTCCGCAACGAAGCAGCCGCTACTGCGCCGGCGCGCCGATGGCCTTGACTGTAGAGTTCCGGCTAGCGTAACTGGTTGCGGAGAGCGTTGCGGGACAGCCGAAACGATCTACGAAAACTGCCTACTTTCCCTGCTAATTTTAGCGGGAAATTTGTTCCGCTAAATTTAGCGGAAAATATCCCCCTAAATGGGGGCGAGCAGGAGAGGAGGAGGAACGTAGCCCCCTCTCCGTACCTTTCCCTCCTCCTCCTCAAGAGCTGCGCTCTAATTCGGCGTTACGGGGAGTTGTAAACGGATTTCATTTTTTAACATGGTTTGAAAACCGTATTTTTCAAACCATAATTTTAGAGGACCGTATTTGTACTTTTGGATTGAACTGTTCGCATAAGTCTAGCATCTTATCTTTAAATAATTTCAATTTTCTTCCATTGTTCTAGAGTCAAAGTCTACCCTGTATGCTCTTGAAAATCCTTCTAGGCTTTGACACTCCCTGTACATTCGCCCTAGATTTATAGAAGACACATTTGATCAGTGGGCTGTGTTTTTGCATTGGGATAGCTAGTTCAATGTTTATAGATACATGATCACTAAGTGGTTCCACATTATTAACTGAAACTACAGAATCAGGGCTAGAAGTGAAGCAAATATCCAAGTAAGCTGAGTTCCAGGTTGGCTATTCAACCACTTGGGGAAGGGAAAATGCGCTTATCACGTCAACGAGGTCGCGACTTTATTTTTCTTTTCTTCTACTTTTCTGAAGCCGCTGCGCTGGAATCAACACGGCTGACAACGCGCGCTGTCCGGGTGCTGGATCTAGTCGTGTACTTCGGCGTTGTGTCGCCGCGCTTTAGAGGTGTTTACAGCTAAACAAACTGAGCGCATTGTCTGAATACCCAGAATTCATTCTTCCCGGCATGCTATTTATAATCGTTAAATTCAAAGTAACCATTGAGAAAATATAAACAAAAATGTCTTGCCAAAGCCAACATTCAAATTTTCACGCGCTTCCTAGTGGTGTAACGTCACGTGTGTAACTTGCAAGTCCAGTAGGCATTGTCAAAAACGCGGTTTTTTGCACATATTATTTTCTCGCTTGGCTGGCGTAAATGTTCTGAGCATTCGGTTTACACCGTCAAACCTCACGTAACCCGCCGGGAAATACTACTCAAATTTGGCCCAAACTGCAGCATCTGACGTCGAGTTATAATTGTTGCCGCTAAAACCTCGCAGCCTGTCAATAGCAAATTTAAAAATGTAATAACTTAAAAAAAGATTGACGCGTAATTTGGATTACTAAATTGGATGTGTCTATTAAGGTATTTAACCAATTCTGAGGCAAATTGGTGGCGTTAAAAATTTCGCCAGGCGCTACCTTTTAGCAGCTTAGTCGATAGAAATCAAATGAGCGTTTCAGATATATATATATAAACGCGTGAATAAAACAGATTTGCGAGTAACAAAAAACGAAGGAGAGGACACCTTCAATAACATTTCGGTGCCTCGTAAGCACGCGCGGACATAGCACGGCGGGAGGCAACGAGTAAGTGCTGAAGGCAAAGTTTTCAATCGCGTGCAACACTGGGAAAAAACTTCCAACACGCGCCCATATTTTATGCAGCACAGAATTTCTATCGTGTCAGAAAAACTGCGCTCAAAAGACTCGCAATCGAGAAACACTCCTTTAGTTCGAGTAGTACTCTATCTTACCAAAACGGTGGCTATTGAGATTTGAGATGTGAAGTCTAACAAACGGGAATAAAGCATAAGTGCAAATGCGAAACCCGTTAAAACCAAAACCTTGTGTACTAAAGTCATGCAATGCTGTCTCATAGTGCAAACGTTGTCCTAGAACGGCTGTCACCGAAATAGAAAGGAAACGGCCTGGGCGCATTGATTCCTTGCGACAATGGCCCAGCTTGGAGTTCTTTGGTTCCGCGAGCCAGCGTACGTGGTTGACTGTCCGTTTCAGAAGTCCAGCTTTCGTAATACTCTATACAATGAGCATTCGGCTCCCATATTTAAACCTATGGTGCCACATTACCAAAACAAAAAGGTTCTTTCAGCTACTTAAAGAAAAAAAAAATATTTCACTGCAATGCATTTGATCAGACATCGAAATACCTTTGCTTCCTGAGTCCTAAAATACGAAATTACATAACGTACATAATCAATTAAAGAGGCGGCATAGTGACATTGTGCAGAATGACTTTTGTTTACACTACTTTCGCGCATGAGCTTAAAGATTGGTATGTATATTTCGGTATGTCATTTAAACCGTCACATTCGGAATCAACCCTTTTCAAAAGTGCGCTCCATATTTTGATTGCAACTCCAATTTTCCGAGTCGGCCAATGTTTGGGCACGTACCCTGAGCGTGTATTGGAGATGAGGGCTGCGTCAACGCTTCAATAGCACGTTTCAGTGTCAAGAAATTACTACTGCCAATGTTGCTTGACTGAGTTTCGAATAAAGGTTAATTGTGATGTATGAGAGGCGGTGGGTTTTCATTACTCCATTTATTTGCACTTTGAGTAATCACGTGACGTCACGTAACCTGACGACATGTGACGTGGTAACGTCCCGTCACTTACCGGACGCCACGATGTAAAGTCATAGTGACGCCACGCCACGTGGTACACTGTCACGTTGCACCGCGACGCCGCTTGACCTGACGGCACTCGATGTGGTCAAGTGACATCTCGGCGAGAAGTCATAGTGTTAAGTGACGTCGCGTAACGGATGACTGTGTTACGTGACAACTTGAAGTCACGCGGCCTGGTCATATGACGTCACGACATCAAAAAAGAAATGCACGAGCATTTCTGAGGAAGTGCAACATGTAAACCTCGAGCTTGCGCCTTTGTCTAATACGACGCTTTACTGAACTTCCTAGATCGAGCATATAACATAATGTTGAACACTAATACCTAGGGTCGCATTCTCGTTCGTCAGTAATAAATTGAAAGCAGATGTACATTCGCGACAAGATAAACAAGAATTTATGGACGTTCTTTGTTGCCTATTTTAGCACTATGCTGAGAGGCTGTAGAACAAAAGCGTGTGCGATCTGTGTTTCTTTTGTCGGTTTTGTAAAACGAAGTCGGCTGGGTAGTAGACGGATAAGGCACGCCTTGTATAAGATATCTCTGGTCAACAGCATATTGAAATGAGAAAGCAACGGTGGGAGAACAGAAATCATGCCGTACACAATAGTGCAAAACAGCTCATTGGGCTCTCTAAATTATTATTCGAGAGACGTGGGAAACGCTATCACTAAGATTTGCTCGCAAGATCAAGGAAAACATCTGTGGCTGCCGAGGTTATCTTCAGAAAGTTGATAGAGGCTCTGTTTCCTCGTTCCAGGTTCGGAGCTCAGTGGCTGCAGTAAAAACCATATAAATTGACCGGGCATACCGGTCTCTCTACGTGTGAAGTGTGCAAATAGAGCTGGAATCAAGAGGTGGTGTTCTTGATCCGTCATTCATGTGTTTCGTACAGAGTATTCAAACAGAGCTGCTTTTGTTTCGTATTTCTTGCTACACGACGCTCTCTGTTGTACTTTTCCAAGTAAACTTCTCTGGAGTGTATACCGACGCTTCAAGTACTGTGGGCAGATAGTATACAGTACGTGTATATGTCACCCACAAGTAATGCCTTAACACGCAGAGTTGAGATTGTTTGCCAGCTTGCAATTAATTTTCCATAGAACATTTGAAACTCGCAACTTCCGCACAAAAGATAAAATCTTTTTAAACATTATTTTATTGAAAACAAACAAAATGCCATAGAGGCTATTTATAAAAAAGTGATACAAGATGTTTGATTAAGCTTCAATTTATTTCGAGCAAATATTCCTTGTTACAAATTTAAAATAAAAAGAAACCAGTACTTATTTATTGTTGTTTTGAGCACAAATTGTTTTTCTATCCTAATTTGTGCAATCAATAAGTTTAAAGAAAAACATTGTGCTGATATAACTTTTTTTCCCCGGCCACTATTCAAAATGCATTGGTGGCAATACGACAGGCGACACAGTCTCTTGCCTGGGGAAGCAGCCCAGGCTATCTCAATAATGTGCACGTGTACCGTTCCGGCCACGGGGCGATGCCGAGTCGCCGGCAATCATGATCGCGTGGCAGCCTTAGGTTTGGGCATGAGCATGACCACTTGATAGCTGCCACTTCGCCACTCCACTCGTCCCATCCTCGTCGCCAATATTATGTTGCGCTCTAGTCGCCGGCACAGCGACCGCGAAAAGAGATGCGTACGCCAGAGACTTTGAACCCGAAAATACACATGATCTTTATCGCGATGTGGATGCTCTATATACAAAACGACAATGTTGCTGACACAACACATTCCCTCCCTAAAAACAACAGCCAAGAAACTAAATACGAAAATAAAAAAATGGACAGTGTAACTGACAGTAAAACCAGTAACATAGTTCAGGTAGAAAGCTCTATGCCAGGCAGGCTTTCTTCTCAGCAGAGGTGCTCTCGTTGTCCTTGTATTGACTTGGGCCGAAGCTGCCTCTGACTCCGAACAAGCCTGTGAGGTCTCGGGCACCGTCGGTACCGTTGAATCCGACACGGAATCCATCTCCGCGGTCTCCGCTGTCGCCGAAGAAGCCACGGCACCAGTCTCTGGGATCTCGGCTACAGCCGCGTCAGCCGACTCGAGCGTTGACGCCGCTTGCTGTGATGCTGTCGACAGGCGCTTCCCCGCTTCTCCACAACCGGAAGCTTCGACGCATTCCAGGCCCGGTTGTCGCTGAGGATGTAAGAACTTGGTCCATGTGTACCTGTGATAAGCATTAGGCGCGTATGGCGCGATGTCCCTTTCTTCGGTATGTTTGGCTTGCGGACCCTGACCAAATCGCCCGGCTTGAAGGTGGGCGCTGTTGCTCCCCTTTTGGAGTCCGTAGCGCGCTTGCTTTAAGCCTGCCGCTGCTGTACTCGCGCTCTGAGGTCAGCTAATTCAGAACCAGGGTTCACAAAGAACTTTGATGACAGGGAACCCCACAATGTCCAGCCTCGACCGAGGAACTCGACCATGCAGGAGCAGAGGAGGCGGCACCCCCGTTGTGGCATGAGGTGTGCAGCTGTAAACGCCCAGGTACTCCAGGACGGCACACTTCAAGTGGCCGATGCTTCAGTGCGGCCACCTGGATGAACCCCTTGAAGACCTTGTTAAACCGCTCCACCTGCCCGTTGCACTGTGGGTAATACACCGACGAGCAGCGGTGACAAATTCCTCGTTCTTTCAGGAAGTCTTCAAAGGCTGCCGACTTGAACTGCGACCCATGGTCCGTCAGAGTTTATTTATCAGGTGGCCTTCTGCTCAAACGCAGCAGATAAAAATTTAATCACCATCTGTAGGTTGTCACCAACTCGCATACGAGCTATACCTCTGGCCACTTTGAGTAGAAGAAGGTAATGGCATACTCGTGTCCACTCCCAGTTCTGGTGAATGGCCCAACAATATCCACAGCCAGGTTCTGCCAGGCCGGTTCTGGAAGCGGAATCGGCTGAAGTGGTGCGGTGACGGGTTTGGCAGACTTGTCGTGCAGACTGGCATTCACAGCAGTTCCTGATGACTTGCTTCACCAGTTGGTCGAGACCCGGCCACAAATATCGCTCGGGCAACCTTTGCTTGGTCCTAACAATGCTCGTGTGCCAGCTCAATCATGGTGGCCATCAGCGACGCTGGGATGACCAGTCGTTCTCCTCTACAGCAGAGTTGTCCACCACTGCCAACTCGTCTCTCACTAGGAAGAATGGAAGTAACTTGGAATCAAAGCTTTTCTTGTCTTTACTCTACTCCTCTTTGTATACTTACGCAGTGACACTGTGTTCTAGCTGAGCTTTGTGAGTTCGTCACTGGTGGCACTGCTCGTCGCGTACAGAGCTTCACGTTACTGCGGGTAGCGTCGACAGGTCTGTTGCTTCTAGCATTACTTGGCTTCCCTTGCGGCATGGAACGGTATTTTTGTGTTTTGGTTTATTAAATCTCTATTAGTTGCTCCTAAATTAACGTGACAATATTGTTTCATCGTAAGATTGATAACATTCTGGCTAGTTTGTGTCCGCAATTGATTTATATTCGTGCGTAGCCTTTTTGAAGGTATATGCATTAACACAACAAGTGGGATAAAACGGATGCACTGCTCCATGGACTGTCATGATAGAAGTTCTTGGTCAATTTACTTCAACGTTCCACTACACATGTAAGCTGACTTGTGCTCGGGGAATGGTACCCGCGTACTACACAGACGACCCACCTATAATGGGGACACTACTGCCGCGATTTGAAGATCGAGGGGCGCTTTTGGGAATATTTGCGTGTCACTCAGTTTTCGTAAATTGACTAAATTGATTTAGGCTCTGATAATGACTGTTGTTAAAACGGCAGTTGCAACACGACGCATTGCATCGTTAATTAAAAATTTATTCAAGAAATAAAGTTAATTTGTCTATTGATCGTGACGGTTATCCTGCCATCTATTGTCCGCCAAGCATAATACATATGATGTCAGTGTACCGATTACCCTTTTTATTAAACGACTTTGTACATGAACGTCCTTTCACTATTTCACTTACTTTTCTGTAAAGCTGAAAAAAACGACACGTTAATTATAAGAAAAGCATAAAACATTTTTTTTACATTTGCTTTTAGTGGTTATGAGTGCATTAGATATTTACTCTTTTCAAAATAGGCAACCTGCAATGCTGTCAGGTTTGGCCCCATCCAAAGACTGAAGCAAGAAACATTAGGTGCGCCTGGAAGTGGCGGCGGCATTGTACAAACGTGAGCTCCTACTTTGGTAGCTGCGCGCTTAGCCTAGTGTCTGAATGAAAAAATGATGAGTTGGCCAGGAAGCCGTGGACGTACAACATGCCAGTACGGTGGAAGCTACGGCCCCCGTGGGGCCAATCGTAACAACGGAGTGAGGCACGGGACTGCGAATCGCCGGAGTGCGCCTTGACTGCGAAGAACTGTCAGGTTTTTCGCTGCGTCATGCTTCGATCTGTGTGTGTTGCGCTCGCTCGTATTCGTAGAGCATAGCGCATACGGAAGCCGTCGGAAGGCAATGTATGGTGCAGCGTTCACCCTTCGCCAAGTTACAACGAGACAGGGAGGGTATAACCGCGGGCTCTCACTCTGCTAATACCGCCTGGCCGTTGCCGGTTGGCTATTCGCGTCTCCAGCTCGCCGCTCGCCCTCTCGCGGCGGAAACGGGAAGCGCTCTTGTGAGGGTCCCCGGTTCTCCTGCTCAGCGGGCACGGCGGAACTGCTCGCCATCATGGCTCGCGAAAGGCACTTTCTTAATGCAAACAACCCTTCAATGTCCCAATGTAGTGCTGCAACCGGTATGGGATTGTGCCATACTAGAACGTTTTAGAATTGCGTACAGAAGCAAACGTAAGTGCCGTGCGTTTCCGTTAGAGTTGGGTGCTCCACGCTGCGCATGCGCGTCGTCGCCATGCGCCAATATCAAGACTGCAATTTTGGGCTCCGCGTACGGGCAGTGCGGAACGCGCAGCGTTAACGCAAACGCACAGTGCTTGCGTTCGCTCGTATAAGCAATACTAAAACTCACTGCTGTTTCACCGGTTTTCCAACGACAACGAAACGTGCCCAAGTGAGCAGACGTGCAAGCGGGTGGGCGTTCCTTCGAATTGGAAAGGCAAAGATTGTCAAAACGACGGCGCGTAAAAGTTAAAGAAAATAAATGTTCTGTAAAGTCTTAAAAAAACGGTAGAATTTTTAATTTGTTTTAAAAAGTATTTTGGGCATTTGGTATGAAGGATTGGCGGCGAATTTGAAGTTTTGGCGATTGTCAAAAATCCCGAATTTGATAGCACCATATAGGCTTTACTCACACTTCATGTCATTTTACGGGGATTTCTCAGACTAGCCAGAATGTTTTCATTTATTTTAGACTATATTGATTTTATAACATGTTAATTAAAATGTTTCAATTGACCGATCTCACCAAGCGTTCGACGAATGCGTGAAGCCACCTAACTTTAGTTCACAGGAGGCAGGTAGCAGTTCCCGGGATGTCTCGTGCTCTGCACGCGCAGAGCTTCAGCGAGGGTGTGGCACGTGCAGAGGGACTGAAGTTCCCTCAATGCATTTCGGCTGCAGTGGCGTGTCCGAACTGGCTGGTGACATCGGTCTGTTGGCAGCAGTGATGATAATTGTCCAACTTTGGATTGCCATAGTTGTTCGCGCTTTTGAAATTAGATCACAAGCAACAAATGTTATTAAAACTTAAAAAAACTACGTATGAAAATATGTTAATTGCATTATAATAAATACGAATTGCGGTAATTTAAGCCGCCAATTAACGCCACAAACACAAAAATAGGCAATTTAGGCATAATATATTTGGAGAAAGGCCATTTGAAAGAAACACTTCAAAACCCTTTAATTGGGACATCTATTTTTTTTTATTTACAGATTGTAAAAGTTTTGAGATATGCGTCCGAGTAAAAGTAGGAAATTGTACAGAAGTTTTACGTCTGAGTAGAAAATTCAACACCAAGGTGGCCTTGGAAAGCTGATGCATTTAAGTAATGTAGAAGCTAGTCTAAGTTAATGAAACTTTGCTCGGTGTTCAACAGCGTCTCGAAATATTAGATTGCGTTTTCATCCAAATTTAATGGCTGATGAAGGTTACAGACTCCAATTTGCCCCACTTTACCCCACATTTTGATCTAGACGAGATATAATATGTCACTGCTTGCAAAACCCGAACCGATTGGCTCAATAATGATATAACTCAAGGCAGTGAAGTTATGACATGTCGTACCATTTTTACAATAATTATGTAAAGTGGTAAAATAGACTTCAATTAAACAATAGCAATATTGACCATCGATTAAAAATACTTACCAAGAAAATCATTGACTACGTCTTTATTATCAGTCATTAATTTTCCTTACCTTCAGGCCAAAACCAAATCTTGATATATTCCGCTTTAATATGCACTGTCTTCTCCTTTTTTTAAATATTTATTATCTGGGCAGGTACTTTAAACAGCATGGCGCAAAAACCAATAAAACAGAGTAAAAAAACGCCAGTCAACTAGCAGCCGCGGAGTCAAACTTCATTCAGCCTATGTAGGGTATAGGCTAATCTAAAACAAAACAACAAACAAAAAAGAGACGCATTTTCTCTGAGCCAGGATAATGAGTTTTAGGACATCTCAAAGCACAACGCCCAAGGCGGGCTAGGCTTATAATTGATGTTCAGCCGCTAATAAAATGGAAACATGAGCAGCCTTTTTGGATCGCCCAAACCTGCACCGGCAAGCCAAAAGCGGTGTGTGCCTACGCCCAGCCAGTGGGCCATTTCTTTCTGACGCCTGTTTCGGCCGACGCGCGTCGTTAACGAATTCTTTGGTTCAGTCAGCGGCACTCTCCGTCTCAAACACGATCCCCCCCCCCCTCCCCTGCGAAAGGTTAATTGCGCTTATGAATATAAAAGCGATCCGACCGACCGACACAAAGCAGCATGCCGAAACCGCGTTCAAGAACGGATCCCTATCATTAACGACCTCCTGGGTCATTAAGTCAAGCGCTCTCGCTGGACGGAGGACAAAGATCGCAAGCGGGAGGCTATTTTCTGTTCGGTCAACGAACAAGGTCATTACACGGCCGTTTTGGAGTCGGAGAACAAACAGCGCAGAGATGGCGAACGCGAAGTAGGAGACCATTGGTGATGACGTCGCATGTTTGCTAGCTTAGTTGTTGATGACTTCGCCAGCGACTGGACTCCGTGGGATGTCGACCCATTGAGCATTGGAGGTACCGAACGCACATTATACGATATTTGCGGTCGAAGCTCCCGATAGCTTGGCTATACTTTGTTCCCCCTTACGATGGATCGCCAGTTGGATTGGCTGTGTGTCACCGAAGCCAATCCAATGATGTGTGGTTGTCGCGTGACCTTTGAGAAAGGCGCGGCGACGCGTGGGGAACGTGGTCACGTGACACATTCGCAACTCTAGGTTGTTTGGGTTGACTTGTAGCGTCAGCTGCGGTCTGTCGTAAGGTAAAACTAAGTATGGATAGAGAAAGAACTCAGTAAAGCAGGTTGTAATTGGCCCGACAAGCAGAAGTGGCCGGGGTCTACAAACCGCTGGCAAAACTGACGTATCTGACATAGGGGTGGACGTCGTTCCGCTGATAGAGTGACCTCTTTGAGCAGGCGACAGCACGACAGATTGGCCGTTGCTGAATGCGGGCGGTGAGCCTGACCTTATTATAAAGAAAGTTGCCGGTGAGCGTTCAATAAATTATTTCAGCGGGTGCCAAATTACAGGCTCCATTAATGACCTTCACTTGGCTTGTCAAGATATCAAGCCAATTAAACTGGTAATGACGAACTCGCACAAAACCTGCAATATTTCTTAAAGCTTCTCTTCTAAATAGTAGAGTTAAAGCGGCGCTATTAGATTTAAAAGAACTACAAGCTATGGTCAGTTATGAATTCAAGAACACGCAAGGGACGGCGACTGTCAAGTACTCTTCACGCCATTATGTTTTTATTTTATAGTACCCAGAATAACACGCGTATCACGCTTGCCTTCAAGTTGCAAGATCAGAACAGGACAAATCAACATCCATTTTAATTTTGACGAAACTCCACCAGACGGCGGCTTCGAAACTTCTAGGGCGCTCTTAGCCTTATTTTTGATGGTTTCTACGAACTAGCACTGTGCGTACATGTTTCTGTACATTCCCCCTTTCTTATGAGCCGCGGAGAGAGTGTTTATTGCTTACATGCGGGCGGAAACCTTTAGGCGGGCCGGCTCCGAAATGAGTAAACACTTGTTAAAGACCATAAAAAAAAACAAAAAAACATTGCCAACTGAATTGCATGGGCTGTAAACCAATAGAAAGGTGCAGCTCTTGATCTGAACTCTATAGCATGCTTTCGTTCACAACGTTACAAGAAAAATGTGTTGTCAGTTTCGATGATTCCGGGGTAGATAATTCACAACACGCCAATTATTTACCTTCCGGTATATTTCCGAGATGCTGAGTCACTGAAACTTGGGATAACGAGCCTGTGCTAGTGAAAAAAAAAAAAGAAAGAAAGAACATTGTGACATTTACAAAGGCAATAACCATGTTGTATGATCATGAGGTAATGCGAACATAATACAATAAAAAATATAATAAATGGCATGGTTACATCTGTGCCAGGAAGTGTATTCGGGAAAGCTTATCAAGTACGGCCAATTTCGTCACATTTGACGAAATTGGCCTGTTGACCCGGTTCGGGAGAACGGGCGGAAAGGGGGGGGGGGGGGCGGAGCGTCGTTTAGGTAAACACGTTCCAGTAGTACACGCGCTAGCTGACTTTTAGCCGGCTCCTCGATTTACTTCCTTGATGAAAACTTACGTCCATAAAAACTTACGACCGTGAAATTTACTTAAGTTCATGAAAACGCACCAATTAGAGTGCCTATATTGACCTACTGACTTGCTCTATTAGCGTTTCCAAATACGCGTCTGGGGAAGGCGATATTCTTCAGATTTACCACAGCGCGAGCCCTACCGCTTTGAAGTGATCCTTTTGATAAAGCTCATGACATCTATTACACATTTAACAGGTAGATCAGTCTTGAAAGAGCCTGAATTCTTAAACGAAGATCAGCAGGTTAACTCGCATCATTTGTTCGGCAATTCGCAGTCGATGGGTGCAATAATAAAAGGAAGGTCTCTCTCTACTTCAAGACGAAGACTTGGCAACCATGTTATTTTAGCAGTGCTAAAGAGCACTTCAGAGAGAGATGACATTTGCCAACAACAGACTCTCGTTTATGTGTCAGTGTGTGCGTTTGCGGTCCTTATGTTTACATTTTTTTTCTAGGTATCGCATACGCCCTCTCTTTCTCTCTCGGACAGTACACGGAGGGAAGGAGGGGGGGGGGGGCGGTCATACAGCGATTTGCATAACAGAACGAAGCAACATAAAAGCGAGAAACAAAAACAGGAGATAGAAAAGGCGCATACAATGATATTATTCGGCGCGACTCGTCTTTCACAGGAGGGGTAAGAGATCAAATGAACAGCCCAATAAAAGCTTTGCGAATCATGTCTTAGCATCAAGCGGCTCACTTCTCATTTAAACCACAGCCAGAGTTTCCGGATTTATATTATTATCAAGTTTCACATTTACTTCTTAAGTGTTGATGCGTTTAGCGAGAAAATCTCTCGATTGTTGCATGGGTCACATCGTCAAACGTAAAAGATTTTCTAAGATCCGGGAGGCCCCTTCGTTTTGTGCGGGAAGATCACGGGAAAGGGAGAAGAAAATTATAAACAAGCTGCCAAGTTAGAACTCTTGACTTTGAAGCAGGGAGGCTACAAATAATGATACAGTCGAAATAGTTGAATTTCAAATTATAAGCCAAGCCGACAGGAGGAGGTCGTATTTGGTGGGGAATGTGCAGAATTTTGATTTTCAGCAACCTGGGAGGCCGAACGCGGTCTCACGTTTTGAAAGGAGACACAACCATTACCATCGCAATCAATCAAAATTTAGCAGAAATACACTCCCCTGTGTCATCCTTTAAACGATTAAGAATGAGATTATAATCTTCCAAAACCAAACAAAGCGTTATCTGTTTTTTCTTCTTCTCTGTTAATGATTTTCGGAAGGTCACTGACAACAAAAGCAGCATAAGAAATTAGTCTCTAAAATGTAAGCTCAAGGAGCACATGAATTACTGTCTACGACTGCAGGGCGAGAGTTTCTTGAGCTCATTCCTATTATTATTATCGGAAGAAGCGGCACGAATTCCTTTCGAATCTGGCCAATGGGCTGCACGTCCGAGCTTCGTCATTCGAGATCAAATATTTTTGGCGGAAAGAAAGTCATATCATTGTGCGTTTGATGACTCTGACAGGAGTCATCATTCTTCAGACGTATACCGTTATCTCAGCGATGCTTTGTCCGACCTCTGCTAACGCAGAAACGGGAATAACCGAAATAGCATCGCCGCGTGCATCTTCTTGATGCAATATGCCGTGACACAAGCGAGTTCTTGCGTGACTCCAACAATCGTAACGCAAAACAAAAAACCAAAAGAAAACCGCATTGAAGACAAACGTGGCCCGAACGTTGCATATCAGTCCGGTTGCGCAGTTGTGGACCGGTTTTAGACTGACGGGGGATGCCTTTCGCGTATGCCACCTTTGGCACGAGCGCACTCTTGATCGTGTCTCTCTGCGCGCATGGATCAAAGCTGCTGCAAGCTCGAGGCTTTCGTGTAGAGAAATCATCATCCGAGGGAGCGTACTCTGGCTGAGCGATGCCGGCAGAAACAGGCACGATAGGGGCACTTCGGAGAGCTCACTTTTCCGATTTCATCTACTATTCGCGCAGAAAAAAGAACAGCCCTAATCGCATGGTCGTGTGAAACAAACGTCGAATCTAGAATTGCCCCGTCTGAATAAAACGACGTATCAATCGCCGCGTTGAACAGACCCCTTCAAAACGAGCAAAGAAAGCACCACACGGAGAGAAACTGACGGAGAGGAAATGAGAGCGTGTGGTGACATCACAATGGCGAGCTCCGCCTGGAACGATTAGTCGGTGGACGTAAATGATAACTGTCTTTGTCGCTATCCATTCTCCATCCCCAATCAGAGTGCACAAGAGCATCGTCTGCTTTTCGTGCAGGGTCTCGCGTTCAGACGCAAGACGCCGGCGTTAGGCGTTTGGCGTTTGAAAGCCAAAAGCGTATAAGATTATCTGCTTTTTGTGCACTGCTAGCCTTGTACATGTTGCACGGCATGGCAACTTTAGTGCACCACTTAGGTAACTCTGAATTTGACTAATTCTAGAGATTCCCGATGACGCTCTGCAACCTTCCGATTAAAACCATAAGTTTATTTTTACCGTTTAAACAGTAAATGAACACATTTTGGTTAGCTATTTGACTTAACGTGACAATTACCCCTCCCCCCCCACCTATATTATGTCCCCCTGGCCGTACCTGGGAGCATTTTACAGACATAAAACGTCTTTGTTTGCACGACGGTGGTGTTATCAATTCCATCTATTACTGTTTCTACGCACTGCAAGTGCAGGAAACGAAAAAGAAAGCAGTGAATTTAAACAGATGCCGATCTAAAAATAAATATAAAGAAGAAAAATAAAACCTTCAGTTTTTGTGAGGTGCGACTTAATAAGAGATTTCGACGCTAACCAAAGCGTATGACATCGAGTAGGTCAGCGCCAAGCAATTACTTTTCTTTATAGTTTGCTAGATCTCGTAGAATGCATCTAAATATTAGGCTAGGTTATCGCACACGGAAATCTAACCCAAGGGATGAGGACAAACTCAGAAACTTGTTTGGCGTTGAGGAGGAAAACAGCGGCCTGGAGTGATTGGCCTAACAAGAAAACCAACGAACCTTTAGGCGACTTTGTTCAGAAGGGTCACAGAAATGGGCAAACGATCTCCGCGTCTGACACTGAGCTTCAACACACAGCTGGTGCAACTTAATCGAAATAAACTGGCATGGCTCAAACGAAAACAACAACAAACAAACAAGAGTGGGAACCCGTTCTGGCGGGAATAATGACCAAACAAAATTACATCGGCGTGTTGATACTCCGCTTCTTCCGGGATGAGCGATACGTCACGATTACGGTGGCAGGAGTGAGCTCCTCGATTCGCCGCAAATAAAAATAAAGATGTACCTACCCCAGATTGGAAGGAGTAAGAACCTTCATGCTCGCGACTCAATTGCACGATCTATCAAGTGCAGCCACCCTTGGCCGTCCTCAATACAAGGCTGCGCACTTGATCTACGTTCGACCCACCGAATGAACAGTTTAACATCGAACGTGCTAACTCTTATCTCTGGCATTGAGGTTTTTATGTGTCAGATTCATAAGTTAATCAACCCCGGAGGTGACTGCTGCGAGTTGAATATTATTAGATTCGCGATTAGACGTTGCCGCTTTACGAAAGGGAAAATAAATATGCAGTGTTTGCTTAGACCTCTCATGAATCGTGTCCACATGTGAGGACAGATTTTTTTTTCGGTTTTTTTTCTTTCTTAATTTTTTACAATATAGAAAACAGTCTCCTACCATAGTTTGCGGCATGGTGTCCTCCAGTGAGGACGAAAACAGCTTTTCCAGGTGGCCGATAGATGGCAGCACTTGCCGGCTGTCACCAACATGGTATACTACTTCGCCTCACCCCCCTTCCCTAGCCCCCTCCCCCTCCCAAATCAAAGCAGCGCCAAGCAGCGGGTCGTAGAAGTAGAAAAAAATTTACCAGCAAAATCTTTGCCCAAGCATTGAAACAAAAATAATTTTCAGAATGGACTATCCACGAACGAATTATTAGCAATCGAAATTTTGAAATGATTCCCATCCCTTCGTTTTTTGGACGCTCATCATATATGTTTTAAAATGCGCTGTGGCTAGCATTACGTCCGGACGGAGCACTGAAACGCGTATACCTAACCTTCCTCCCCCTCCCTCCTCTCTCTCCCCCGTGAACCTAGGAAAGGCGGAGATTTGGACCTAACTTGGGTTACGTCGGACGTAACGCTAGACACTTCGTTTAAAAATGGGCACACCATCTAGCAACAATACCGTCAGTTGGCTTCGCGCGCTTTCGACTTTTGCCCGCAAAACACCTTGACTTCGTAGGCTGCCAAGTTTTGTATCGCTCAGCATTCTCTTCGGCGGAATGAAGAAGTTAAGACAGAAGATTTTTTTCTCACCAAGAGAAGAACTTTACGCAGTTTTAGACATTGCTCAGGACTCTGAAGGCAGCCTTGACGTCAGCAGTGACGAAGAATGGCAGGGTGCGGCCAATGTCGTCTGCGATGTTGGTGAGACGGCCGACGCTCCTGTGGCTTTGGACGATGCGATGTCCCAATTTTCCCCGAGTGCTCCGAGTGGTTTAATGCATCGTGAGACGTTCACGCTCATTTCTCAATGCTGCATGATTTTGTTTAGTATTCTGACGCATAAACAAAACAGTGCTTACACGTTCTACGACCAAATACGCGAAAGAATATGAATTAAAAAATTTATGCGTAACACCAAAAAGAAGATCACCTGACCATGGGATACATATATTGTCCTAAAACAAGAGCGCACGTCCGTTCTGCTTAAGCAAATTTATTTTTAAGGTGGAAACCTTAACATATGGTTCAGATGAACGTGCCAACATAGCATATCTTTTTTATATGGTTATTATGATTCATAAATGGAAGGGTTAAGTCAAACAAAGTAAAGAAACAAAACAAAAAACATGTAGGCAACTAAATGTAAAATATTTCTCATTTGTAAACAGATTCTAGAAAAAAATGCAGTTAGAGGAAAGAAATGCGGGAAAGCAGCATATCCCTTCGAGATATAATGCCCATTAGCCGACCGACCTCTGAACAAGTGGATGACAGTGTGTAAAAATAGTATACAACGTCTTAATTCCTAGTTTCACTATGGCGTAAAAAAAAGCACATAAATGTCGACGACCCTGTTGGCATGGTTTTTGCATTCATCATTTTTGATAAAAAGTGAAGTAGCCGTACTAATTCTTTAATTAACTTGTGTCTCTGTGTGTGTGGGAAGAAGGAAAAGGAGTTGGGGAAGCTCCTTAGAACATATACCAGTACAATCCGAAGAGAGTAGTTTCTCATAGACTATACACCGAGTGGACAAATGACACGAGACACACACGCACCTATGTACATTGTTTTACTTTAAATCCGAGCGCGACCCACGATCCGATCCGATGGACAGTCAACCACGCAGCCCCCAAATAACATCGTCACGGCGCCCGTCGTCTTTGTGCCCTTGCTGTCGCCGACTAAACAAATAGGCAGCACAGTGAAGGGGATGCGATCCTGTGCTTGTTTCTCTGCTGTTTAATACGAAAGCATTAACTATCCCATGGAGCGGAGCCGGCGTCGCCTGTAACCAAAAAAAAAACAAAAAACGCGAAAGAAATGCTCATTTTCCCATTGGTTGCGCAAAACGGCTCCTATACATCGTTTCAGCTTGGGTCCAGACGCAGCCGATGCTACAAGCACGAGCGTGTGGCCCTGAACAGTGCCTGTACTGCACGAGCGCGCGTGCTTGACAGGGACGCTGGAAGCCCGGAGCTCGAGCTTGTAGCATCGGCTGCGCCTGGACCCAAGCTGAAACGAAGTATAGATAGCCGTTAGCGGCCGCTTCACGAGAACGCGCTGCTCGGCCGCCGGCCGCAACCTCGGTAGTAGCGAAACGTGGCGGTCCACGCCACTTTTTTTTGGAATGTGCAGTAGGGCTGGGTTTCACGAGACCCAACATATGGGATGCTATAAACATTTTGTAACCGTAACAAACAAAACGAGGCAGCAACGATCTGGCAGACTGTTACCTTTTATGCACATCCCACACTCCGCGTGAGGCAAAACAAGTAAGCGCAGCGCACCTGCCGCGTGATCGAAGTTAGAAAAAAGTAAATAAAAATAAAACGAGCACGCTCGCGGAACTCACTTACAATCACATATACTATAAGTACAGCAGACTTACATTAAAGGCTCCTCCGTTATACTCCGGACGTACAGCGAAGCGAACGCAGCGTATAGCGTAGAACGCGCGCGTTTCACTGGCCGGCGAGCAGGAACTCGATATCTGCGACCAATCAGGGTCTGTGTGCGCTAAACTACGCCGCGTTTGTTACGCTCAAAGTCCGACTATTAGCTTGGTATAACATAGCCTTCATTAAGGGGAAGCTGAAGCTGCTTTTGTATTCTGAGGAAATACACTTAAATCGTCTTCGTTGACCTCCGAAACCTCAAATATAAAAATTATTATTATTAATATTATTAAATTTGGTACATGGAGTCTGCAGAAAATCATATTCCAAGTACCGCTGAAGGCCCTCCTTCCCGGAGCGTGACGTCACAAGAGGAGTTTCCGGAATCTCCTGCTCTCGCGCATCTTTCAGCGCCTATCAAAGCTATGCACGCGCACTCTTGCTATGTCTGGAAAAGGGCAAAAAAAAAAAAAAGTCAAGACTGGAAGGCAATGAAAGGTTCTACACGTAGTATTATTTTAAAAACAAAACTAAACGTAGTCGACTAAAAAAAATCCGCAGTTTGGGTACAGTTGTTCGCGGAGGCATGTTTGGGGATTCTTACAAAGATTGGATCGACGAATAATAAATAGTAGTTGGAATGCCGTTTTACCGACTTGCATATATATCACAATAAAAAATATCGAAGCTTCTCTTTTGAATACTTTGAGATTGAGAGTGGTTCAAAAACGCCACACGCGAAAATCGTCAAATCCCACCAGCGGCATTTGCTCTTTTTTAGCATATTTAGAGGCTTAAAACTCAAAACAAAGGCAAATACCTCTAAAAAATGTATTCTGGCTAAAAGAAGAGTGTGAAAAGAACGCGACGCGAGAAAAAGAAAAAATTAAAAATGTTTTTTCTGAACGAAACGAATTGAACAAAAAGTGAAAAACCTCTCTGTTTCATCATTTATTTATCAGTACTCGCACTACGATAAAAACACAAACTTTGTTTGATTTGAAAGGCAATGAAAGCTTCTACACGTGGTATTATTTTAAAAGCGATACTAAACATAGTCGACTCAAAATAAAATCCTCAATTTAGGTCACAGTTGTTTGCGGAGGCACGTTTGGGGGTTTTTACAAAGACTGGAGCGACGAATAATAAATAGCAGTTATAATGCCGTCTTACCTACTTGCATATATATCACACTAAAAATATAAACGCTCTCTTTTGAATACTTTTGCTTCTTGTGGTTTGTGGAGTGGCATAGCGTGATTTACCTATTTTAAAACCGGTTTATAAAAGAAGTAAATTTTACTTTTCCTACACGTTTGGAGGGGCTGGAGAAAAGCCAGTTGATAAATCTAATGGCCTTCCTTTATACACTTTCGAGTTTGTTTATGTTTGTTGAAGTGCGTCGATCCCGAATAATATCGACATACTATAAGAGCGGTTCAATGAGCGATTTGCATCCTCGTCACAGATGTAGCGTGCCAGAGGCTTCGCCTCAGATACCATAATTTAATTATCGCTCCCTGGCAAAACTTGTCAGTGTGGTAAGTCCATCTAAGATCGGAAGTTAAAGTTACGCCCAGGTATTTAAAAGATGATACTTTATGAATAGCAGTCTTTTTCTTTTTTACCTGCATTAAAAAGACAATGGGATCTTTTTACGAGTGATGGTCATAAAGACATGCATACTCTTTTTTTGTAACATTTGCCATGTTTGGCACAAGTTGCTACTTGAGGTCAGGGTCGGGTTGAGGTTTGCTTGGACTGAATAACTTCTTTTCTTTATTTCGGAAAACATAACTAGGTCATCAGGAAATAGGTGGAAAATATTGCTTTGGTTACTTTTTCCTATGTCATTTACGTAAACGAAAAAAACAAAAAACGAGAGGGCCTTGCGGATCCCTTGGGTACGCCTGATTGCACTGGTATAGAGGTGAAGAATTTTACCTTTTCACCGCATTAAACTGCTGCCTGTTGTAAGGGTGGTCACTTTGCCAACGAATAAGCGACTATCATTGAGCGATGTATTCATTGGTGTTGCCGGGGATAACCAACCCAACAAGAAAATGAACACCGTGACGATGCACGTTTGGTGCTGCTTCCTTGGCTGAGTCAGATCGTGGGCCTTGGCTGTGGTCGGACCTAAACTTACACGGAGCATAGTTAAACCCCGAGATATTGGCAGTTCTTGTTTTGTCTGGGATATCGGTAAGTAAAGTTTTTCAGAAGACGATACGATCTTTAGTGAATTTCGAGCTTATTAGAGAGTTTTAGTAGATCGTTCCGATGACTCCGATAACGATACCCGATACTCTGCCTCCGCCTTTGCGCTTACATATATAGTATCGTTATCGGGGTATCGGAGGTATCGGAACGATCTACTAAAACTCTCTAATATATTGCGAATGAGCTATATGTGTTGCGCGTTGAAAATAATGTTTCGAGACATATGCTTAGGCGCTCCGTAATACCGTGGGTTTCCCCGAGACTCTTGGGCGTGCCTTCGGTTTCCTCGTCTGCGTGGTTGCAAGTACGTGCTTTTCCTCGCAGCGGGGGAGTGTAAAACGTGAAAACCGTCACGTGATTAAGAACAACGGACCGTCACGTCATCTTGTCGGTGACGAATCAAAATGTGATTAGCGAAATTCTCCACTTGGGTAGATAATTTTGAGTGGAAACTTTAACTGTTTTTATTTGTAAGTTTGGCGGACTGAATGAAATTGAAATACTATGTTCCCTCTGGCAAGGTTAGCAGACGCATTTGTTTTCTTTTAGGGGCGAAGCTCCTTAGGGTCTAGCCTTGTCCGTCCGTCCGTCCGTCCGTCCCGCGTCCGTGCTCACATAAAAAGAAAAAATGTTTGCGCAGTCGACAGGATTCGAACCTGTGTGGAAAGGCCCTAATGGATTTCTAGTCCATCGCCTTAACCACTCGGCCACGACTGCGGGACGAGTAGGGGGCTCTGAGATGTGGTAGTAACTCAAGAGCTGGGGATGTCATCGATGAGACGTTGCATGTAGCCGCTCAACATCTACACAGGAGAGGGCGCTGCGGTCAAATGCGTATATAATCGCGTTAAACTTCGCAATGCATTGGCTCAACGTTTATAGACGAGAGGGCGCTGCGGTCAAATGCTCAAATGCGTATATAACCACGTTCCATACCACACATTCTCTTTCTGACATGGATGAAAACAGAGCAGACGCCGCTTCGCCCCAATTCAACATCATTCACCACGTGGAGATGCGGTCATTTTGTTGTTGTTTATACGCGGCGGTGGTTTTCCAGGGTACGGCACAATGTTGGATACCAACGAAACTGACGCTCGAACAATTTGCACTTCAAAGCCGCTAGTATACACGGTTTCGGACAGGGGTGTTTCTCAGTGTCTACTGTTCCAGGAACATTTAGCGGCTAGGAATGATGCGGAAACGGCGTGACTTAAGAAAAGGTCTACACGCGACTACAGCTAAGTCGAGAGCATCAGTCGTTCGAAATATGGAACTTTCCAACGAAGTTCTCGAGCAAACACAGCCCTAATCATCTAATTATTTAGGCGACAATAAAAAAAAAAGATGCAGGAAAAAAAGCAGTCGACAGTGATAATTGCCGAATACGAACTTTGTAGACGCGAAAAATTAATATCACTTGGTTCTTTAGAACGCATTTTCTGTCTCTCTCCCTTCCTCGCTAAAGATTTTAAATGCATTTAGTGGCAACTTCGTAATCGCACGTGCAAATGAGGAGCGCATACATATGAGGATGCAATTAAAAATGGTACACCGAACAAACTGGCCCCTGAAAGAATAGTCGTAATGTTCCTAAGTAAAATGATCCCAAGAACAAACGCAGACAAAATGGTCCCAATAAAATAGTTCGACAATGTTCCCATTCGCACCGCTTGGTGAGTATATATCGAGTGCTTTACAACTCCTTACAAAATATGAGTTACGTAAAAATTTAGGCACTCGTGACTCGTGAAAAAAGTTTTTGAAGGGTGTGCAGTACATCAACACATTTCTGTGTTAAATCTCAACATCAGTAGTGACGATAGTATTGGTTTGTATAAAATAAATGTGGCTGTCTTTTTTTCTTCCGTTCACGGTTTCCGATTAAATTATTTCTGACGTCATCTGAGTGTTTTGGGATACAGCTGTCTCTCAGCTAAAAATAGAGCGTTAATAAGTTTATTAAAATTAAGCACACTGTTTTTTTTGTTAAGCTTTACGGATTTGTACAAAAAGAAAAAAGCCGTGAAAGCTACACTTATGCGGTTTGTGCAGGTGAGTTATACGCTAGGGGGACATAGTATAGAGGGCTAATCGTACCGATGAGTCGGCTAATTAAGTATAATTTTCTAATTAACTTTTTAATTAGGGAAAATAGACATATGGTATATTTTCACAACAGGTACAAGTCTGCGGTGGCTATGGCTACGTTTACATGGATGCGACAGCAGCGCATCGGATCCAGTTAGCGAATCGGATCCACTTCAACCACTACGTTTACATGGATTCGGATCGACCAGTAGCGGCACCTCGTGTCGAAGGATCACAACGCAAACCTCGTGACCTTCAGATTGTTTTCGAGGTGTCCGGTTTGCCTAGCGGCATGCAACGCAAAGCTCCCGTAGTCCCTCGCTCGAGCACTCGATTCGATCCGCTAGCGTATACATGGAGAGTCTCGATTCGGATTGACCATCTCAAACCACCCCGTCCCAGCGGATCGGATCGGATCCGATCCGATCCGATCCGAGCCGTTTACATGGACCGATTCGATTCGTTAACTGGATCCGATGCGCTGCAGTCGCATCCATGTAAACGTAGCCAATAAGAGACGAGAAAATCGCGCGGGCGAGGTATGGCACCAGTAGCCTGGCTCCTGCTGCACAAGTGGTACGTAACTTTAGCACACTAATGGGCGCTTCGCACGCGCTGAAACTTTCTAAAAATTACTGATTTAGTGGCTTTGAATGACCGTCGGCAAGTTTCTAATTGGAACCGTATCTTTATTTTCACGAATTAAAAAGTTAATTAACATATTTTACTTAATTCACCAACTGATCGTTACGATTATCCCCCATATTATGTCCCCTAGCCGTATAACTCACCTGCAAAAACCGCATAAGTGTAGCTTTTTGTTTTTTTTGTTTGTTTTTTAACAAATTGGTTAAGCTTAAAAAAAAAACTGTATATGTGTCTGCATGAAGGGAACCATTAAACCCAGCAAAAAAGCAATGAGCGACACAGTTTGTGGAATCTCCTTCTCAATAGCAGTCGTGCAGATCGAGGTACGCACACGCCTCACGAGACATGCTGCATCTAAGAAGCGGTTATTCGGGGGCGTAACACGTTTCACTCTCTCTCTCTCTCGACGCAAGACGGCGACCGGCTCAAGAGAAGAAGCAAAGACACGCACCCACATGTTGCTTATGATTGTTTCGATTCCTGCAGCCTCGCCCACTCCGTCCAGTCCGCCCGCAAATGCGCGAGAAAAAAAAAAATACTCGACGCGGGCGCTAGAAAGGACAGGGAGCCGCCGACGTTTTAGGGGTCCGAACCGCCATTTATCACGCTTCGAAAAGCCTCGGGCGAATTCGTCGGGTTCCCGCTCAAAAATTCCTGTTGTCAGGGATCAGGGTCCGTGTTTCTATTTTTGTCCACACTCGATTTTCTCCTTCCTCGCATTTTTGCTTTGCTGGCTCAGAACGTTTATTCGCCTACCTTTAGAAGAGAAAGCAAACGTGCAAAAAATAACGACAAAAGCAGAAGAGGGCGGCACGTCCACGTTTTCCGCTTTCGTCGTCGAAAGGCCATCGATTCGTCCTCAATGAAATTCCGCACGAAACTACAGAAAAAAAGAAAGAAAAAAAAAAGACAGGCGATATTTCTGTCTAGCGTTACGCCCTGGGTAAAGACTAGAACGAGCGCATATCCCCCACAATAGAACCGCATACATTACCAAACTTTCCACAGTCTCGAGTCGTGTCCTCCTGAACAATAGCTCTCGAGAGCGTGATCACGGATTCCTATGGCGCTTTTCTTTTTAAAGAAAAATAAGAGTTTTGTAGAATCAACTTGACCTCGATTCGCGGGCAAGGTAGACCCAAGCGCAATCACTTGCACGAGCTTTATTTTTTATTTTTTTATTTTTATATGGTCGTGCCTATTTAGGGGAGTTTACCCCCTTGACAAGGCAATTTTTACGGAACGAATTGCTCGAAGGAGCAGGTTATTTTCCTCTTGGTTCGAGGGGCGGTCCCGAGTAAACATCAAGACTGGAACCGAGGAGGGGACGGTCATCGGGGGGGCGCTGAGGCGCCTCACGCCTATGTGCGCAGCGTTACATCACGACGGATTAAACGCAGACAACAGCGGGCTGCAGCACTTCTTCACCCGCGGAAGCAAAACGGTTGTTAGCTGTCAAGTAAATGTCGACAGCGACCACCGGGTAGCGCGCTATATCTTTAAAATGTCTTAAATGGGCACTAAGAAACCAAACACAACAACAACAAGAAAGCTCTAGAAGTACTCGGCAGCCACGATGGCCTTAAGCCACTCAACAGCAATGGCTCATTCGCAGCATACATCCAAGGAGCGACAATAAGATTAAACGAAGATACTTAAAGGAGCCCTGCAATGACTTTTTTATTAATTTTTAATTCGCACCAAACCTGAGCGCACTGAACGTAGTAACTTAATGATACTTTTCTAATCTCGAATTTCGCTTTATTTTAAAAGTTATAGGCGAATTAAAATTACAAAAACAAGCAAAAAATAACCTCCTTCATGACGTCCTTGGTTGCTTGAGTGGCCGTGAACTAGACGAGGGGTAGGGAGCTGAGCGAGCGCTCACGGCTGCCGTACTCCGTGTCGACGGCGCGAGAAGGCGCCACTAAAGCGTGTTCTGGATAGGCTGTATGTAGCGGGCAGCTAGAGCGGCTCTCATTGCATTTGCTGCGCGATTAAACACAAATTCGGCATGACACTCTTGGCCACAAACGACAGCAAACACGGGGTAAAGATGAGTTCAGAACGGGAGCCACTTCGCGCTGCCATACCGCGAAACGGCCAAACCGCCAGACAAAGCTGATCACCGAAGGCCTTGGGAACGCTCAGAGCCGGTCGGGTCCTTCGGTCCCTACGACCGCAGCGCCGCCGCGTACATCCGGGACCTTTCCGTGTCGGCGCCTGATCCCACTACTCCTTTCTAGTATGCGCCGCCTTTTCCACCGCTTGGTGGCGGGTATGTCGACGGATCATTTCTTGTTTCTGTACTTTATAAACTGTATTTGTTTCTTTTCTGATCTAAAATACTGAACAAAAACCACTTTTATAAATAATTGAAACGGTTCGCGCCACTTATATTTCGTATTTCGACTAAAAAGAAGCTTTTAGCGGCTCTGACCAGTAGTAAGCCCAGGACCTAAGACGTCACATATCGGGCGCTTTCGGCATTGCGGGATCGCCCCCGTCGGTGGAGGAGGTTTCCGCGTCGTCCGGTTAAAATATGACGCACTGATATTTAGTTACTCTCACCGTACCCGCTGGCTTGCCCGAACCCCAAGAGACGTGGAAACCGCAAAAAAGGTAGACGCTTAATTATGATTGCAGGGCCCTTTTAAGACTGCTTACGTGTAGGTATTCGAAAGCATTCCTACACGCAGTGCATTCGTACAAGCAGCGCGCCACGTCCTCCTTCTTCACATGGCGCTCCGGCGGTGACATCATGCACCTCCTCTGCGCAGGCGCGGTGCCCGCGCCGGCTCCACGGCTTCCATGACGTGACGTTGCTGTGCTTTTCTTTGTGTTTTTGTTTTTTCTGAGGCGCGTACGCTTTGACCTTGAGCGCCCGCCGGCTTCCGTGACGAAGCATCTGCCTTGCTGTGCTTTTGGCCAATGGTACATTTGGTGCCGTTTCGCTCAGCCAATGGGTATTGAGGTGCCGTTTTTCGTTGCTACAGACGGAATTTAGGTGCCGTTTTCCGATGACAGACAACGCAGGGTTCGCTCCGTGGGACAGTCAATGCTTTCGCATTAAAGAGTAAACCATGGTTACATGCTCATCGATTTCGAACGCTGCATTAGCAATCGCAGCTATATTTCGTGTCACCGCAAGCTAGAGCGAAATTGAAGGTCGGCAGATACACAAACACCGACGCACATACTAAAATCGCAAAGTTGTTGTGGTGCATTCACGGCGCTCGATTGGTTGACACAGTTCATTCCACGTGCACGAACGAACGACGAACATCCTGATGTCGCGTTTTTTGATATTTCTCGATGAACTCTATCGGCTCATAATATTGCCTCCGCTTTGACGTATAATGTATCGAAGTATGACAGCCGTACTTCGCAGGCTAACTGGTACCTCTACAGCGTTGAACCAGAATCGCCGCGTCTGAAAGGTACGTCGACGCTTCAACAAAAACATATTTACAACGTCCATTTTATATTATTTTAGATGTATATGTCATAATTTCACTTTGACAATAGAACTTGTAATCACTAAGAACCAGCGTTTTTATACGCACTACGATCTAGTGTTCATTGTGTAAAAATAAATATACAGGCTCGAGAGGACTCAGAAATATTTGTTTGGAATCCGGCTTGCTTGCCTGTTTTCATTTTGTTTTGCATTTTCAGCTTTCTATAACAATCGCTGTTTTTCAGAAGTTATCCTTGACTATTGGCGCTGGAATGTTAATTACTAGCTAAATAAGTTATAATGACTATATTTAATTTACTGTAAACAGTGACAACGAAGATTTAGGTTAGGTAAACCTAATATGACTTTGTTGTTTTTGTACACGAGAGGTCGGACTGACCTTGAAATTTATCGATACTGGTTGGTACCCGTTACTTTTTTTCAAAACGGTAATGGGTAACGTGCTCACATTACTTATTTCAAGTAACGGGTAACATAGTTCCGTTGCTCGTCACATCTTCACAGCGTCAAAAGGGCACCTTCATGGTGTTTGCCGTGTTTCTGTACGTGCGGTATCATCGCTAAACCAGTCATAAACAAAAAAGGCCCAGTGACTTGCACTTTTGACGCTGCTTGTTTGGTCCCGTTAGCTCGTAGCGTCGGCTGCGTCTGAGCTAAGCTGAAACCAGATTTGTACGTAACGAGTAACAGGTAATTAATTACTTGTAATCAGTTACACTTTACCGTAAACTTTTAACGCTTCACTTATTTTTTTCTGTAGTAACGTTCGCTGTAATTAAATTACTCTTTTTATATTTGAATTACAAAATGAATTACAAATTATGTTAGCAATTTTCCAATCACGCGGAAAATTTCTAACGTTGGACGAGGAGGTATAAAAAATGGAAGAAACAAACCGATATCTACTCACTGGCAGTTTTATTAAAAGAACACGTTCACTCCCTTCCACCGCCGCAAGTCTGGCCAGAGTGTTCAGTTGCGGATGCTGGTTTGCTCGTCCAAAGAACCAAACCTTAGAGCGGCTCTAATTCTCACGTTAGAAGCCGGACAGAGAATAAACAATGCAGACTATAAAATAACAGGGGCCATTATTCTAAACGGCGCGAACTATCGTGTAGAACGAAGCCCGCAATAAAGCGTAAGCAAAAGCGTGCTAGGCGCTGCAATTATAAACATCTCGGGGCAAGAGAGGTGTTCCTCGCCAACGGCCCAAGAGGGGGAAAAGGTAGTGCGCCAAAAAGTTGCCGGGTGCCGTTTCTCTGGGGGGGCCTTCCGCGACATGCGAAGGAAACAAGAGCAGAGGAACGGCCTCTGAGATCCCTCCGGGATTAACAGCGAGAAACAAACATCCTCTTTTGAGCAAAACAAGAATTCCGGCTTGGAGTTCGTGACTTGGGAGCATCCCGAAGAAGCACCAGCGGCAGCATCCTGCTGGGAAAGCCTCTCTGTGTTGGGCTCCACGCGTTGCACGCCAGGATGTGGAGTTAAAATGTTTAAACGCAGTAAAAAGATTGATATTTGTCGATATATCACTCCGGCTACAATGTGCTGATGGTTGTTGCTGAATTTCAGAATACACAGTAGCGCTCGAACACAATCGTTTAATGCTTGGGCGGAGGTGCTCGTCTAGCAGCTTCCGTTGTCATGTGGTCAGAAATACGCTGTACAAACGGACAGATGTCTAAATGAGAGATTGCGTGAACGCAATCAAAATGTGAACGGCTCTTGACATGGCCGTCGTTCTGTTCATTGTCGTAACTCTGACTGCGTTCCCTTGTTCACCACGTGGAATGTTGTAATTAGGCATACAGATAAAACCGTAAGGAAGATTACTAAAGCTGACATAATCAGAACTTCCGGCGCAGCATGTGTCAGCGTAGCCTGTATTAAATTTGAAGTTAAGGGAGTCGCGTTCTTGCAAGCGATGATGAGGCATTGATTTGGCTGCGATTGGTGCCATGGCACAGTGCATATAGTTTCGTCTTTTCTAGTTATAAAACACCTGGGCCCGTTTGCTCGAAGCCGGTTAACTTTAACCGCGGTTAAAAGTTAACCACCCTTCCCTACTAGGTACCTAAAAGTACCTAGCCAAGTTTGACGAGGGCTGGATGAGCGATAGCTCCGTGTTTTATTATGGGGTGGTAGCTGGTGTCACCTTCTGGCTCTAGCGAATATAAGTGGCTTCCGTGGAAATGGTCCCCGAAATGAGGGGGACCCACAAATGCGCGCTACCGTGTTTTCGCGACGCAGCGCGGCATTCATTTGAGCTCAAGAAACAATTTTTATTGCTCGTGGTACAGATAATCGGTAAGGTAAAACTAAATTAACCCTTGTTTGGAGAATTTCTAAATATTTGGCTGTCTGAAGTGAAGACAAGCCTCGTTGAAATTTCCTTCCAAGTTCGAAAGAGGACGACGAAGTTCAGTCCTAGAAACGATGAGAAAGAAGTGAGCAGTGAAAGGCGGGCGGTACACCGGCAGCATGGTTGGCCAGCATGTAAGAACTGTATATAACACCGTCATAAATTGAAAAACCTGTAATTCGGCTCCAGTGAAAATTGACCTATTAGTAAATTACCCTAACATCGAGGAGAACACTGGAAGTGTAATTCAACGATCGGCGCGCGCTGGCCTTCCACTTATAAAATATTCGAAGTAAATGATCATAATAAATCTTTGACGAACGCGCGTGCACGGCAAAATTTGTTGTAGGCTTTTTGCTTTAGAATACTGACTTCTGCAGACGCTAGCACGCGCAGCGCGTGTAACTATACACTCGTAGCATGCACCTCGGTGCTTGGGAAATTTAGCAAAAGGTCTATGGGGACGCTGTCTGCTTTTGTGTGCTATCAGTACCCGGCCGATTGAGTCAAGGCAATCCACTTTTCAAAGACGTTGCCATGCCGACAACTATCGCGTTCATTTAGGCTTAGGAATTGCCAGAATCGAAAGACTATCTAAAAAATGCGGCGAGGTCATTGCTCATGCTTTGCGTTTTAAGTGAGGTAAGGCAAAGCGAAAGCCTCCTGCACCATTCATTGCTGACAAACGCGCCCAATATTGCAGCTACAACGACGTATTAGTTCCAAAGCGAGCGGCGCTCACTCACCGGGGCACCGCCATGTTTCCCCGCCGTCCTTACTCTGCCGGTCACATGACCTAAAATTCCCCCTCGTAGGGAAATCCGGTTAACCGCGGTTAGTTAAGCAGCTTCGAGCAAACGGGCCCTGAAAGTGGGCACAAAGTGTTGTTATAGTTTTTCTCCTCAAGTTCTTGTCTTCGAGCGCCACTCTATGTATTTTAAAATGTTACAACGGTTTCAATAAGTTTTTAATGTGCGTTTCGCTATGTGTAGAGTGAAAGCAATAAACACGATTTCGTTCACTTCGATAGGACTTTCACCAAATTACCCAATCACCAAAGAGAATACTGGGAATGTAGGCTCACGCGCTCGACGCGCTCACTTTTTCAGTAATAACCATTCGGTGTATATAATCAGAACAAGCTGTTGACGAACGGAGGTGGAAAGTGCGCTTGTTTTATGTTTTTCGTTTTGGAGCACTTACTGCTGAAGATGTCACTACATGGCATTTGTGTAGGTACACTCGCAACATGGTTTTTAGTCTTTGTGCTTGGTCAATAGCTAAATGTATATTAATGCTTAGGCTATGATGTTTTAAGAAAGGATAATGCTCTTTGAAATTAGCTGAAAGGAGGGATCGACACTTGCTGGCGTCTCGTCTACTAGCTGAGTATTCCTTTGAGGTGCCCTTGCCAGCAGACTCGGGGTACCAACAGTGCACTTCAGCGTCTTAAATCGAGTTTTACCGTTGTAGCCTTTTAAAAAGTACAAGGAAATAAGCATCAGAAAGAACGAGCATTCGGAAAAACCACGGGGCCCGCTGTACACGCTCTTGCACTCTGACAAAAGCTCGGACATATATGCACTAACTGAACAAAAAGGCAAAAACGTCGGCTATATAAAAATAGGGGACTAAAAAAACAAAAAAAAACCTCCACGAATAATTTAACTGAATTGCTTTTTAGTAAGAAACAATTCATAGGGACACGCGTTAGTACATTCTTCAGTGAAAACTGGCAGAGCAATACACATCAGAATCTAAGATATGAGTATTTTAAAAACGCAATGAGATCTTAATGAGCTTAATGAGGCGTAGTCAAATATTGAAGCAAAAGCTACATATAGATAGCTTGAAAGGGTAGCGGTTGATGGGCACTGACGGTTATTTCTACTTACTGGTTTCTCCGAACGAGAACGTCTGCGGTGTGAAACTAACACGACGAACCGAACGCTCGCGGCGCATCAAATACTGGCATGGCCACGAATAATGTCACATGCAAGCTATTTATTAACACACACACACACACGCACGCACGCACACACCACCACACACACACACACACGCACACGCAAACACACACACACACACACACACACACACACACACACACACACACACACACACACACACACGCACACACACGCACGCACGCACGCACGCACGCACGCACGCACGCACGCACGCACGCACGCACGCACGCACGCACGCACGCACGCACGCACCACACACACACACACACACACACACACACACACACACACACACACACACACACACACACACACACACACACACACACACACACACACACACACACGCACACACACACGCACACGAGTGCCTCCCAAATCGAGGGTTCCCTCTGTGCACAAACTGCGCTCTCGTGGAATTTAAAAGCTCATTGAAGTCCGAGGTAGCCCGGGCGCGCGCCAGCGATCGTCACGCTGTCGCTACGCACGCAGGTGTTGATTGATCACCAATGTCACGTTTGCGCTCATTAGGCAAATGAAAGCCGCGCACTGTGCACTACTCTGAGTTTCTTGCCCTCGACGTTGGAGTATTAACAGCGGTCGAGACCTCGTGATCGATGGCTTCTGTCGTTAACGTTGACGGTGACTCGCTCAACCCGTTAGACTAGTTCATCTTTAAGTACTAAAGTTATTCTATAACGAAACATTTCCGAGCGCGTGTAGAGAAATTAACGAGCTCGAAGCTCTAATTCTAGCTTTGGCTGATGAACGACACACTTTGTTATGCCAGCTGTAGTCAGCCACAAATTAAGGAAACGCTGGGCGTCGCTCATTCTCTCCACGCTTCCTGCTTCGTGGTTCGGTCCTCGGCGCTTCTACCGGCTAACGCCGTCGTTTCACTCGCGGCGCAGCGACGATGAGACCACAGTGCCTAAACACGTCTCCGACAGGTGCGTTTAGAGTACCCTATGCGGACCGCAAGTTCGTCTGCTTCTTGCACAGGTGTTACCATGCATGATGTCAGAACTCTGATCTCTTATTGGCTGATTGAAAGAATAGTGGGTAGATGTAAAGCCATCTAGCATTGAGGTCCACCCTCTATCGTTTCAATCAAAGCCAATCAGAGCTCGGCATCGTTTTTACGTCATCGCAACTCGTGAAGCAGGCGACTTGCTCCCCGCATTCCATCCATGCATCGCAAGTGGACCAAAAGTGGCAACAAATGACGTCACAAAAAGCCGGGGTCACGTGGGTTATGTGCCTTGTTGGCCGTACGAGCCGTGAAGAGGGGCCGAACGCGTCTATCGCCCGCGAGCGCCCTCCCCCACCTTCCGCCTGGTCTCCTTCCGGTCACGCGAAAACGCAGCGTGTGCGCACTCTGGACCAATCTTTGCGGGAGACGTCGGCCATTATGTTGTAAACGCTCCCGGTGGTTTGAGACGGACCCCTTTTTTCAATCTAGGCTCTCTACGTCATGGAAAGAGAGCCTAGATTGTACAGAGGGTCCATCCCAGACCACGGGAAGCGTTTGCAATTTAATGGCGGACGTCTCCCGCGCCGATTGGTCGCAAGTGCGCATGCGCTGCGCTGTCACGTGAAGGGGAGGAAAAGCAGGCGAAAAGGCAGAGAGACGCTCGCGGGCGATAGACACGTTCGTCACCTCCTCGCAGCTCGTATTGTAAATGCGGCCCAAAAACCACGTGACCACGATCGAGCAACTAGCCACTCTCTGTTATACAGGCTCTCCCTGTCATGCTGTTGGACGTTGCGATCCTCCTGGCGATTGGTCGTACAGATGCTGGCGAGAAGCATCAGGGAACGCGAGTGTCGCTGTCGTCACGGCGTCCCAACTCCTGGCTGCCGAAGCTTCCGTCGTCTGACAAGTTGGAGAGCGACCTGCAAGCAGAGCGGGCGGTTCTACGACGCTTCTTTGACGTCATCAGGCGGAAATCGAGAACCACTTTTTGCAACGTGGTGGAGAGGCTTAGAGCGATAGACTGCATGTGTCCCGTTCAACCGGCAGAAGTGACCCCCACTTGGCTGTTGCCATGTTGTACAATTTTGACCACTAAACACGTGACCGTACAAAATCCCAGGGCTTTTACGCATAACTGAACCAAAATTTGCGTTGCAACCGAACTAAAAAATAAAAAAATAAAAACATGATAACCTATTTTTTGATACTGTTAGCACCATGATCAGTGTCTAGCTCCGATAAAAACCCAAAATACAGCACCGCGGCTGACGCGGCATCTAGCGAAGCTGCCCGAGTTTTTGTCGTAAAAGCTCATCTTGGACTTAAAACGAACGAAGCGTAACTTATCCCATTGGTGCTGTTATTAAATATCAATAGGCAATTTATCTGTGCGCGGTACTTTGTTAAAATTTAGACGTAAACTATAAGGTTAAGTGTCTAGTGGTCAAAAATGTGCAACATGGCGGCGGCCGGGTAGGGATCACTTTCAGCTGCCAGTTTATCGCTCTATACCCCTCTACCTCGTTGCCTTTTTGGGACACGATAAGCGCACCAGTCGCAGAAACATTCCAGACAGCATAGTAAGACGTTCCAAACTTTCCATATCCTGTATTTCTCGACTTGTCAGAGATCACATAGTCACTGAGTGCTTGAAAAACTCAGGATGAGGCTTATTGTGTTCAAGGCACTCGATTCAAGATTCGTCCTTCGGCGTTTGTATCGGCTCATGGCGCATTCGGATTGGCTGCGCTGCGATAATTGGCTGCACTGAAGTGACAGACAACGCCCTGCGGATCGGAAACCTTGCCGCACCAGAGCTGTTCTGGCAGAGGCGTAGATGTTTCTTGTTCTTTTCTTTCTTGGCAAACGGCATTTGCTTATTAAATCTTTGGTTTGGGCTAGTTGGTCCATGGTAAGTATAAGGTTTAAAAGCGCCTTGTCCCTGTCGTTTGTGTTATTTTCTATCGTCCCTGTCTGGTCGCGCTCTTAGGCCTTTGCTTGCTTGCTTAGGGCCAATCGTACGGCATACCGTTTACGGTACCACAACACTAGGTCCCAGATGAATTACAGTTGGCGAATTGAATTCGCCGTTGTGCGGCGAAATGCTCGATAAAATCGCCTGTGTCTCTGTTGACCAAACCACGAATGGAAACCTTCTGGGCTCGCGGTAGCTATAAAGTTACTAGGGAATTTGAGAAGAACGTACGCTACCGCAAACCTTAGCGGTTGCGTTAGCGCACGCTACGCGAGAAAATTTTAGAATAGCGCTTCTCCGCAGCGACGCAAAAACCCCAAACATCTATAGCTCTCGCGACGAAACCAAGACACAGTAAAAAAATTTACTTCACACGCAAAACGCTGCAACTAAATAAAAAAAAAAAGTGGCTTTAGAGTAATATTTTACATTTGTTTAAATATATGAGCGACGCAAGCGGCAGACCGGTCCTGTCTGCTCGCGTCACCTCGGCAAGAGAGGTGTCGTGTACTGACCTTCGCACACCGTACCTTGGCCGAAAAATGTCCGAGCGTCGCAAGCAGCGAGTTGCCGGCGATAGTTGCCCACCTTGCTGGGTCCTCTAAGCATTTCATGAAGTGCACCTCCTGTAGGAGTGCAATGTCGTCCTGTATTGAAAAACGAAGTCGCGAGAATGCTGTCGACGATGCGCTCACGACTGCCTAGGCGGCGGTCGTCATGAGCCGCCATTTTCTAACTGTCCTTGTCTTGGCTTCAGTCAACTTTTCGCGCATCACGAATCCCCCTTGGTGGAGCGCGAAGACTCTTTGCGTACGCACGCAATTCCCAATGAATAGCGTACTCTAAACAAAACGCACGCAAAGCGCAAAACGGGATTAGCGCTCGGCTCATGGTCAATGACGACGACACTATTCTTTGCGTACGTAAAGCTTTAGCGCGCTCTATTCTAAAACTGCCTATCAGGGACTTTTAGCAAGGCGTTACCGTGTTCCGTATACCGCACTACTAAAGCCTTTGAAGCATGCTTTTAAGCGCGCGCCTCGCGGTCACGGTACCGCCCGGGCACGCGCTTCAAAGCATGCTTCAAAGGCTCCGGTGGTGCGGTATACGGAACACGGGAACGGCTTGCTAAAAGTCCCTATTTTGTGCATCGGCTCACTCTCAACATCCGCCTCGGAAAATCCTTGGAAACGAAATAAGGATTCACGAGTCATAGAAAAAGCGGACACATATATGGCCTCTCAGTAAGATGACTTTTTTATTATTATTTTTGTTTTCGTTTTTTGCCACTCGAACATATTATCCTTAGTTGGATTTGTTTTATCAAGCGGCGAGCAAATTGGAGTTTTACGACGTCACGAGCAGTCATGTTGGCCCTCGAGGCTCGCTGACCTTCGTCTTTTCCACGCACAGACATGACGAAATTCCGCAAAACATATATTGCAATTTACGTTTAAATCATAGCAATAATAGTGGGCGCGTCACTGCATCCAAGTTATTTGTCTGACAACTTTTTGGCATGTCCCCGTTGTCTACTGGGACAAATGTGTGATTTAAAGGGACAACAAAATTATTTTCTAGCTTTTAACAAACAGTGCCCCCCCCCCCTTCCCCTTTCCCTAAATCCTGAGGGTTCGCTGCACCCAAAACGAAAATATGCGTTCGCATCAATGCTTTAACATTAACAAGAAAAAAAAATGAAGACCCGATTCGGCCTTTTTCCTCGTCTCACCCGACGAAACGACGAGTGGTCCCATGCACCTGACGAGGAGTATGCGGGACTACTCGTCATTAAACGAGCTTCGCTTCGAGTATCGTGACACTACTCTCGATTGTCTCGAAGGTGCCGCCATTGTATAGTGTAGAGCGAATCAAACTTGGCGATTATTACGATTCAAAAATACGACTCCCCGAGCTTTCGCTTTCGCGTAGAAAGCTCAGTAGATATCAGGTTTCTTTGTCGCGGACGGTTTCAACAACTATGGAGGACGGAAACGCGTTTCCCGCGCTATCTGACAAAGCTTGAGAAAACTCACAATAATTATTTAATTATTTTAAACAACAAGAGTGCGGAAGTGTCGCTAGTGCACCAGAAGGGCTTCAGTGCTTTAGTGGACGTGTGTTCCCTCATTGGTTCCTACGACCAATGTTCATCGCAGTCACGTGGCTAGGTTGTAAATGTTACGAGCTGTGCACGGACGTGGATTTCTGTAATAGCACAAAATGACCATGAACGCGAACCCGAGTTCTCGCGGAGGAATAAATTGTTTCCGAGTATGGTCCGAGTTCCGCAGTGCTCGTATCGGATTCGAGAACCGTATTAGACTGATAAGGTTGACCACCGCGAATGCATCACAATAAAAATTATAAAATGGCATAAAAAAAATTTCGCTTTTTTTGTTTTGTTTGGTATTTCCCAGCAATGTTGGCTCACCACAATTGTGGGCTAGTTATTTTATTACCGCATTAAGCAAGATGCATTTAGTAACATTCAAACTGAATATTGTTTCATGGTTCCTTTCAGTTTAACGTCCTGCGTATACACTCTTTAGTTGTTCATTTTTGAACAATTCTGTATAGCCAACGTTTCTCTCCGCCCCGTTTGTTGACCAATGGACTGGAATCTAAGTTTTCCATCTTGTATGCAAAGTGGAATAGTGAAAACGAAAGTAACTCAAGTAGAGGTCCTGTTGACCAAGTAATCATTTCATTCGGGCTTTCACCTCTACGTTTTATCTCAGTGCTCTTCGTGTCCTGCGTGGTTGACTCGTTTCCATCTTATAAATCCCATTCACTGTGTAAGTCGAAAGAAATGTACAGCCTCTGACTGCTTCAGAGACGCAGGGCGCGGCTTAGCACGTTCGCACTTGCTTTGCGATTAATTTCATGGCGTTATAATCAGGATCAACATGTGCCACAATATCGTTGGCGATGACGACGGTAGAGTAGCTTAAACATGCTCCTCTTCTTCAGCGTTCCACCGAGTTACAAAAATATTCCGAAATCGTCAACTCGTTTGACCAAGAGGCCCGAAAACGAATACTTCGACACCACTGGGCGGCAGGCGATAAATTGGTAGATTTGCCTCGTACTATACTCTGTTTCACCTTATGATGTACCGCAGGAAAGGCTACAAGCGCGAGCTCCTTGCTCTAGGGCACATCTCGGCGGCACAAGCTCTCGTGCATTAAAAGCAGCTCCCAACGCTATGAGCTCGCGCTTCTAGCCTTCTCTGCGGTACAACATAAGGTGAAACGGAGTATAAACTAAACATAGGCTCTAGCTTTTCCGAGGTTATAGGACAGAGACAAATAACCCTATTTCAAGAAAAGTGAAGGTCAGAGCAAGGCGAAATAGGGCAGTACCTCGTTTTCTTTATAACGTGCGATTCTATTTTTAGCGAAACAAATGTATGAAGTAACGTAAAAAGATATAAAACATAGTGAACCGAGTATTCGTTTTCTTTTTAACGTTCTCCACAATGTGCGCCTTTCCGAGAAAGAAAACTAGCACGATCTAGACTCCTCGTACAAACGAGCGTCATGTAATCCCGTAAAGTCCATCTCGCGTGAAATGAGGGTGTTCTTTCAGTGCTACGAAATAACTCGGGCGAACACGTTACATAGTTAACGTCTCAAAGTTTTTAATTGCACACAACAGTGTTATACAACAATCTCAGTTGGAAGCATTTCGGAAACTTCGTAAAGCGCACTTATAGGACAGAAGCGAACAATTAAAATTAATGAGCGCGCGTACGGCCTAAGTCAACTTAATTTTTTCGTCATTTCCAGGCGCACCGCTTTAAAAGCAGAGGGAAGGGTTTGTAATGCGTCCTCTAGACATATAGGAGCCCCATCCTATGTCCAGCTGAAGTCAGCCTTGATCAGAAAACACAATAATCACCGACCTAACCTCTTCGGCGAGGTTCAGATGCCGGTGGGGCCAAGTGCAGTTGCTTGCACAACTGCGAAAGACTAATAGATAGTATGCACCTAGATAAGCGCCTTCCCGCCCACCGCCCCGAAATGCAGTCGGAACACCAGTTGTGTATTTTCGCTTGATCAGCGAAGCCATTCCTGAGGGCAGTGGCGGATTCAGAGGGGGAGGGGAGGGGGGGGGGGGCGTCTGTATGTTTACACGCCCCCCCCCCTCTTCCCTCCCCTTTGATTTTGGCATGTCCAAATTTTAGGGTGGGGAAAAGGGGATTGGGGGAGTGGTGTTTTCCCGAACATATAATTCGCTGACCCCCCCACCCCTTCACAAACACACACACACTTTTTGGAAAAACCAGCATCCGCCCTTGGTTGAGGGTGATCTAAACTGTGATATAATGGGGATACCGTCTCAGTCAGTACGAAAAGTAGGCGTCCGCTCCGTTTTGCCACTGAGACTTCATTGTTGTTCAGTGCCCATCCTTCCTCGCTGGCTTTGGTTTGGTTGACTAAAATAAGGTTAGTGATTGGCGACATAGGCACACTTTACGCGAGGAATCATGCAGTTACTTCTGACAGTGAAGCTCTCAGTCACTAGGGAGGCCATATTTTAGGATGCGTGGAAGACAAAGGAAGCAGTCATGTTCTTAAACTACAGGTAAAAAAGTGACAATTTTTTTCAACCGAAAAGAACGGTACTATATCTTGAAAACTAGCATTCATGAGACAATGATTGCTGCATGCGCCCCAAATATGGCCTGAACTCTTTTATTTAGTGTATCTAATCTACGAAAAATAACAGAATTTAAATAAATAGCCCTACTGAGGTAAGCGCGTGTGTTGTCCTTTTGTGTGCTACTTTTTCGTAAGTTTTTTAAATAAAAGCGAGGCATTAATGCGATTAGTAAGTAAATAAATTGAAATGAAATAAGCGCCTTGCATCATGTGTAGCCTGTTTGTGTGTCCTTCGTTATTTTGTGTTGTTTTACCATTCTATATTTAAATGAGCAACCGGTAGTGTCAAATATTATTCTGGTCATCACAAATTTACTTCGTTTTATGTGGGCGGCCCGTTTTGTTTTGGTGTTCGCCTTGCCCGCCAAGGCTGCACAGGCGCTTTCCTCTGCGTGCGCACTGTCGCCATCCTCTTTTTCGCAGAACCATCTTATGTCATATTTACTCGTCCTTAAAGAAGCTGTGCAACGATTTTAACGTTGAAAGACTTGGGATCTTCTACTTTTGACATTGTTCACCTTGTCACAAAGGGCAGAAAACACACCTCCTTCCTTCGAAATGTTGCAATTCCGCCGCGTAATCGCGAGGCAAAAATTAGAATATTCCCCGACCTGCAGCCGCGAGCGGCGGCCATGAGAAACACGCGGCGTGACGTCAACGGGTAGAAAGACAGCAAGTTGTGCGAATACCTGCTCGATAAAAGGTAGCTTTTCTATAGATCTTGTTGTTCCAGCATAAATATAAATGCGTCAAAAACCTGGTATCATCGATAAAACTTCTATTATACAGAGTTTTAGTGGCGCCATCTATCCTAGGTTCACCAAACCGTCAGCTCTGTCTGCTACCGCGAACAGCCGCCAGAAGCCGAAGGGGGAGGGGGACAGGGCCGGACTGGTATGGCTGGACCCGGGTGAGACTTTCCTTCTTTCACCATATTGTTCGCGCTGCGCCCGCCAGCACGTGGTCACGCTGTCGCGAGCGGATGAATTATCGCTGCTCACTGATGGCCATAGAGAGAAAGCTTCACCGGAACCCCGCGCAAACCCCATTGACGTCACAGCGCACGTGACTCGAAAGATGGTGAAGGAGTTGAGAGGTGTCGAAAACCTCAATCTTTGTCCATTTTAAAATAAAAACCAGGGCATGCAGGCAAAAGCGTCTTTTTGTTCTTTACTTCAGAAAGGTCGAGACACCAACTCCCAAATTATTTAAGCAAGGCACTGAAACTGTTGCACAGCTCCTTTAAAACTCTCCGCCCCTCGGTTTACATCTTTCAGGGACGCTTCTGCACTCAAGTACGTACTCTTGCAATGCTAGTAACGAACGAATAGTTATTTTACACCTGCTCCGTTTACAGTCGCATGGTCGGCTGTGAACGACGATTGGGTTAAAATAAGTGAGTTATTTCACCCAATCGTCGTTCACAGCCGCAAGTGCGATGACTGTACACATCATTTCTCTGATACCAGAATATCGTGGGATACAATGACATATTTGGGAAAGAAATCATTGAATCAATTACCATGGAGTCTGTCAACAACAGTATTTCTGCCTCTTCATCATCACTGACAAAGGCAGAAGTCGAATTCCTAAAACCAGAGATGACTAGATTACTGATACTTGGTCGTGACGGTAGTCCCGTTTAAACCTTTATGTTTATAGCAAATTATCTTTCCTTAAACAATTTTTACCTTTCCCCATTCGAGAACGTTGAAACTTTTCAGGGGCGGTTTTTCATATTTAATGCTATTCTATGTTGTTGCTAAACAAAAAAATTCTGCTTTCGTCTCCGTCCTCTGTTTTCATCCTTTCATGTGTTCGTATTTTGTGTTTTACATGACTTATAGCTCAGTATAAACTTACACAAATATAAGAGTCAATTCAGATGCATTTTGTTGCAGTGGTCTTACATTTATCGGCACCTGAACTGAGCCATGCAGCAATAGAAAAGCATTCCATAAAATTGATTTGCTGGTGTCGCCAATACTCGGACCCACTGGGAGGCACATGCTCGAATTCGTAATCTCGGAGTATTTCTCGTGTTTTCTTAGGCTTAATGCCTTTCAAAACAGCAAAGCGTAAACTTGGGCTAGCTGCTAATATATATATATATAAAAAAAAACTTGAAAATTAAGCGGACGAGTGAAGGGCCTCGCAGAGATGCGGTTTCCTTCAACACTTGGATTCTGGTTTTTCGCCTGAAAGATAGAGGTTGTTGTGTGAATAGTGGATTTATAGCTCGAATGAAGTTCGTATGAAAGACTGCCAAATAGTGGCCCCAAAGACTAATGTCGCATCGAATACGGAATACCGAATATTCGTTCGCGATGTTCGTAAGACGAAATAGAAAAAAAGGTCGCACAGATATTATTAATAAAAACAAAGAACGATGACTTTATTTTCCCACAGGGCGCGTGGAACGAAGAGAAATTAGAACGAATCAAAACGCTGCTAAAGACCACATTCAAACGACAAACTTGAGACACACCTCACAAATGTGCCAACACATACACGGGTGGGTAAAAATCGTGCTGGGTCAATGGAGGAATAAAACTAAAACATTTCAATTCGGCGACGTCATGCGTCACCTAGCACCGTCCTCTCGCGACGCTAGAAGTGAAGGGTTAGCGGAAAACACCGTTCAATTATCGCTGTTTTTTTAATTGTCATATGGGCGTAACAACCTAGAATAATTTTATAGTGCACAGAGTTGGCCGCCGGTGACGCAAGTTTCTTTGACATGCGTGGTTTACGGGGTTCTCGACGAGCGCATCGTTCGAGGAATGCAATTAACAAAATACTTTCTGTCGAAATAGTTCGTCAGTCATAGATTATAAATGCAGGCTTGATTTAGATCTGACAGAGGCCTGTGAAGACCCTTTCACCATAAGAAGACCGTTCCTGAATAAACCCGAGCTTTGGAGAGCAGTAGAAATACATGAGGTATTAGATTATTAAAAACTCAGATACTGGGACTTCGTTACAGTCAAATCGAATCCTTCGGTCAGTTATTATTTGGTTTGAACACGAAACTCCAATATTCGCAAACCGAAACTTGGAAAGTCAAACGTCCTCACACACAAGAATGAAGCCTTACATCATAAAAAAATTGGGTTGTGGGGATATTTATACAGCGTGTAGTTGGTCAGCCATTTAAAGTTGCGACGAGTCACTCGCTGTAGATGAGCAATTTAGCCAGTGCAGTACAACCGCTAGCCTGGGGTCTTTAACGTGCACCACGCAGTAGGGATACACGACCGCACGCCGGTACGATGCTCATCCAGATCGAAACGGGCAGGGGTGGGGCTCGAACCCAGGATCCCTGGGTTCTGCAGCGCGAGCTTTCGCTCCACGCGCGTCGAGCTGGGTGTGCGCTTTAGCCCACTCGGCCACCGATCCCCCATCATATAAGCAACCAGCAGCTTTGTAATTTCACACCATATTCGCCTTGTGTGAGACTTGGCTGGACAACTCCATTTACGACAGCCAGCTCGTCGACCTGACACGGTTTAAAGTCTACAGGAAAGATCGTAACAGATCTGGTGGTGGAGTTCTCGTCGCCATACCGTCGTCAATCACATGCACTAGAAGACACGACCTAGACCGAAACGACCTCGAGGCCATTTTCGTGGACCTTCATTCAAAACAGGGACTTCTACATCTCTGTGTTGCGTACTGTCCCCCCAGCAAGAAAACAGAAAGCTAACGATTTGTTACAGTCGTCGCTGTCCTCCGTTACCCTCTCAAAGAAGAAGTACTCCAACGTGCTAGTTGTCGGAGACTTCAATGCGCACATTAATTGGTCAGACCTAAGCTCTCCCAAGCCCACAGGACCATCTGACACTGTCCTCCTCGACCACATAGAAACACTCAGACTTACCCAAGTATGCAGCGAGCCAACTTACGTCACCAGCAATAACCAAGTTTCTTTCCTCGACCTCATGTTCGTCTCTAACCCCACACTCATCTCAAATTGTTTCACAGAACCCAGCCTCACGGGCTCTGACCACAAAGCATTGACTGCGACCACATACCATCATTTGCCTAAATCCGGACCTCATGCCAGACGCCTCCATAACTTTGCAAGATTGGACACCAACCACCTGAATTCGCTTATACACCTCGCCCTTTGGGGCATGGTGTTCCAAGACAACCATGAAGACCCATATGACATATGGCTCGACTTTATGCACGCCATCGAAGCTGAATGCGTCCCCTCCAGAAAAAGCCGAAACAAACCCCGAGCGCCCTGGATAACAAAGGAGATACTGCTCCAAGCCCGACGGAAGCGACAGCTGTTCGCACAAGCAAAACGAAACAGCTGTCCCATTACACTTGAGGCAGCCCGCACCCTCCAGAGAAACCTGAAAAAACAGATAAGAAAGTCTCACCAAGATTTTGCCTTGGACATGGCACAACGGGCTGTAAGGGATCCAAAGATATTTTGGGCCTATGTAAGGCGTAACAAACAGAACACGTCTGCTCTAAACATATGCCAGGACGGCAAGGCTCTGAGCGACTTGGAGACTGCGGAACTTTTTAGCAAGCACTTCGCTGCAGCATGGACACCACCCTGCAGCCTCTCATCACAATCAGAAACTTGCCCATCATCATCGCAGTTGGCCCCCTCGCCCCGCTTAACCAGTATCCTTATCACCGAGGATGATGTCAAGGAGGCTCTCACCCGACTGAGTCCTTCACAGTCGCCCGGTCCTGACGGCATCCACCCTGCGCTCCTTAAAGCATCTGGTCAACAACTAGCCCCATTACTGGCCCGACTGTTCCAGCAGCTCTTGAACACTGGGTGCGTCCCCGCCCCATGGAAGCAGGCTTATGTCACTCCCATCTACAAAGGGAATGGATCCCCAGCAGACAAGCCAGAATCCTACAGACCAATCTCAACAACATCAGTCGTCTGCCGTACCATGGAACGAGTGTTAAACTCTGCCCTACACGGATGCTTAAACGCCCACGCTCTTCTGTCTCCAGCGCAACATGGCTTTCGCCCGGGTCGAAGCTGTGAGACTGCCCTGCTCACTGCTGTTCACCAGATCAGTGACAGCCTGGACAACTCCACGCCATGCGAACTGGTACAGCTCGACTTTACCAAAGCGTTTGATAAAGTAGACCACAAGCTCCTGATAACCAAACTGGAAAGCACCGGTATCGAGGGCCCCCTCCTTCGCTGGCTATCTAACTTCATCCTCCAGAGACAACAAAGTGTGACGTTCAACGGGTCAAGGTCTCAATCTCGAACCGTTCAATCTGGAATCCCTCAAGGCACAGTACTTGGTCCGACCCTCTTTTCAATTTTCATCAACGATATCGTCCAGGTTATAGACTCCGCCACCATCATGTATGCTGATGATCTCACCCTCCTTCAACCGATTGAATCTCAGGAAGACTATAATCAACTGCAACAAGACTTTGATCACATCCAAGCCTGGACGATCAGAGACAAATTACCCCTGAGTGGATCAAAATCTGCTACAATTCACTTCACCACAAAAAGGAAAGCACAGAATCCACCAGTAATTTTAACTGTTAATGGAACTCCATTGGAACGAAAGGAGAGCATAACCCTGCTGGGTGTCACCCTTGACAGCAAATTGAGCTTCACTGCACACGTCCACTCCGTCGCCTCACGCGCACGGCGGATGCTGGGATTCGTGCAAACTATCAGTAAGGGTCTGGGGCCTGCTGTGCTGGCGCAGCTGTACACTGCGCTGGTCCTGCCCCTATTAGAGTATTGCTCGCCTATCTGGTCGCCACAGGGAGCCTCAGCTCAGGCGACACTAGAGACCATCCAGCGGCGAGCAGCTTACGGCGTCTACTGCCGAACCTCTCCAAGTCCTCGCTTTTTGCCACGTGACATCCCGACAACCCAACTCTTGAGAGCAGCCAAGTGGAGTACACTGTCCCACCGGCGAGATGTAGCCACCCTACGGTTGCTGGCTCAGGTGATCGGTCCTGGGATCCCGCAGGACGACTACCTTCGCTCTGTGCCCCGGCGCAACGAACGAACCGGGTGCATAGACCCTCTCTTCGCGCGGACCCAACGGCAAGACAACTCATGTCTCCTCCGGGGTGTGAGACTTTGGAGGTCCCTGCCTGACGCCATCACCAGCTTGCCCATCACAGACATAGACGAGGTGACACAGCTCTGCAAGGCAGCAGCCAAACACCTCTAAACCAACACCCACGAATGTCTTGCGTACCTCATCATACGTCACCCACCTCACTTTTCACCCTCTTCACCATCCCATCATCATCGTCCCACACTTCTCAAGCCAAGAAGCCTCGCATCGCCATCATCGTCTAGCTGGCCACATAGGCACATATGTGTACGGGCGGAAACGCCTACTATGCGACCTGTACTTAAATGTACAAATAAATATCTATCTATCTATCTATCTATCTATCTATCCATTCTTATCATTCACACTTCTCATCCGTAACCTGGTGTTCTTTAACGTGCATCACGCAGTATTGATGCACGAACGCTCGCGGGTACGACGTTCATTAAAATAAAAACAGGCAGGCGTGGGGATCGCAGCCAGGGATCCTAAGTACAATCCCCACCCCTGAACATTAGGATCCGGATGAGCATCGTACCCGCGTGCGTTCGTGTATCATTACTGTGTAAGGCACGCTACAAACACTAAACAAGAAAACAACAAAGATTGGCAGTGGTAGTGCACTGCCTAAATTTCGCATCTACAACTGAAACACCAGACACCCTCTGGAGCTCACTAACTCCCGGCTGTAGAAATACACGCACAACGCAATTATCATTTGGTTTAAATTTGATTGTCTGGAAAACGATATAGTCCCGCAAAGCTTCATTACGTGTACAGGCAGTTTTTTTTCTTCGTGAGCCTATTTTTACATATTATAGTATACAGGTGTAACGCAGCGATATTTGGGTCCACTTCATTGTCTCCTCCGCTTGTGTTTAACGTTGTTCTTCTTTGTACGGAAAGGAAGTTTTGTTTAGTGTTGTGGTCCCGTTTATTACCGTTGGTAGTAACGCGAGCAACTCCTCAGATCCAACATAATAATATAGCACATTCAGAACTATATTTGTAGCTTTGAGAACATAATACCGCTTCAAGACAGGGACGACAGTAGGAACGAGACAACAGAATGCGCTAAGTTCAGCTGGTTTAATCGTCAGAAAATCAAGGGTATAAATACTCTGCATCATCGCGCCATTCAACCAATCCCATGCCACGCCAATGCTCACAAGAACTGTGTTTTAAAGCTGTTATGTTCTCAAAGTTTCAGTACCAACTCGCCCAAGAATCCTCATTACTCAATATTACCCATTAAGAAGCACGCGCCTTTTTAGTGCAAAAAAAAAATCTCGAATCAAATATGCTATGATCGGGCAACACGCAAGTCTGAAGCCGTGGTCACGTACCGCTAATACATAACACAAAATACAGTGTGCAGACAATGTCGCAGGCGTGTTCTAAGGGGCAGCTCCTCTTTCCACTTTAGTGGAGCGAAAGCTGGACAGGAGGTCGCCTCCTCTCCAGCGTTTGCTCTACTAAGTGGAAAGAGGTGGGAGGAGCTACCACTTTACTCTTAACCTGTCACCGACTGTGGCCCCATGACCGGCAGCTTAAAGGAACACTGACACCCCTCAAAAGAGTTTTATATTTGTATTGTTTTATCAGGCGATTCATTATGGTGTTAGGAGACTACCTGATCAATATTTTGCTACAGTGTCAAGTATGTTTCAATAAAGTGAAAAAACGCAACTGCTCGAAATCGAAACTAAATTCAGGCTGGGGAGGGAGAAGAAATATAGAGGAGGAGAAAGATACCAAACGTCTCGTGGCTGTGCAACTTTTTTTTTTTTTCATCAGTCAACGTATTTGCAGCTTTTTAGAAGCCACCAAAAATGGGTATCATTATTTTTGTTTATTTCTAGTATTAAGTGTGTGCCTTCGATTACACACGACTTTGATTATCTTTGGTCGTTGTGTCTAAACCATAGAAAACGGCACGTGACCCCGGAGAAGAAATTGAGCATATCTCAAACCGGCCAGTTTTAGATCGGCGGTTTTCGGGCGAAAGGAAAACGAATTTCGAGCTGCAGATGCTTGTCTGCGTAGTTGGGCTCTCATATGTCATGTACAAATAAAATTCTCGGCGAGCATAAATACCCGGTCAGTCTCCCTTTAAGTTCCCGCATACCTTACGGAATGTGCGGGAACCACCGCCGTATCAATAGATACAGTCGCGGTTCCTGAGGATTGGAGAATTGGCAAGGTCATCTTGGTCCACAAAAGCGGTGATGAATCTTCTCCTTTAAAGGGCAACTCCGCTCAATTCCGAAAAATTTAGGCTTACATGTGATTCCATTTTACAAAGCACTACTAAACAGCTCTACGTCTTCGGATTCGCGAAATGTGGAATATTATTTCTGTAATCTTAATTTAAACATCAGCTGATACCGAAACCGAAACTTCGGTTGCGTCAGGCAACATTGGTCTCGAGTCGTCAAAGTCATGGCCACGTCACGTCGAACCACGTGGTCTTGTGACGTTCGTGGGGGCGAGGTACAGGAGACGCGACGCGGGCAGGTCAGGGCAGATCGCTTCGCATGGCGTGGACGGTGATGGCCCGGGGGAGAGGGGGAAGGGGAGAAGACGAAAGAGGAGAGGGGGAGCGGAGAAATCTGACATCCGATAAACGGGCAGGGCAGCGCAAACTATACTTCGTTTCACCTTCCGTCCAGACGCAGCGGATGCTACGAGGGAACGGGACCAATCAAGCAGCGTCAAAAGTGCAAGTCACTAAGCTTGTTCTGTTTATGATTGGTTCAGCGATGATAGAACATGCACAGAAACATTACGAACACCATGATGGTGCCCTTTTGACGCTCTGTGATTCGTCATATAATCTCGTAGCATCGGCTGCGTCTGGACGGAAGGTGAAACGAAGTATAGCGCATCCGCGTTACGGTGATCACGTGGACGCCGTAGAGCCAACACCGGGAGGAGAAACTCATGACGTCATCGTTCAATTTCGCTCTGAGAAGTAAAGTAAAACAAAGAAAACGTGAGAATGACGTAGTCATGCCTCTGACGTAGTGGTTCAACGTTGGCCGCTCCAACTCCGTCGCATTGACTGCGCTGACGACTGCGCCTCGCGTCGCACGCTAGAGTTGGCAGATTTCGGCGACTTGGCTCATTTGAAAGTTTGCTGGCCAGTTTATTAAATATACAGTACAATCTCGATAAACGGAACCTGAAGGGACCAGAAAAATCTGTTCCATTTATCAGGAGTTTCATTTGCTGAGGGTATGTAGTGTAGGTTCACTAAAAAAGTTGAATGCCAGCTTAAATGCTGTTTCCACAAGTGCACAATTTGTAAACACCAGCAAGTGAATGTAGAAGGCAAAATAATGACAAAAACACCAAATTGCTGCTTTTGTACATTCACACAAACCGTGTAAAAATGTTGTGAGCAATATTCATGTTCTCCATTTCCCTCTTTCCCTGCTCTCCAGGGTGTCTCTAAAAACAATCACTCGCTGAGTAGGAAAAAACGAGGAGATCTTGGTTTGTTCAATTCAAAATCTCCTCGTTTTTCGGCACGAAAAACAATACCGTTTCGTTCCTTAAATCTGGCTCAACCACCCCTCGCTGCACGAGAAGTCCTCGATTTTGAGTTGAAGAACGAATTCTTCCGCTTTTGCACGAATTATGGGTCCGGTGACGGGAAGGTTCTCACTCCGGGCTCTTCTTAGCCGCAACACCAAGCACTTCTCGAGCTCTTCGTGTTCGGAGAGTCGCAGCCTCATCCTCTTTGGTCCAAATTGCGTACTGCTGAACGCACTCCGCAGCTTTTCCTTGTCGTGAAGAATCCTTGTCAGGCTACTTCTGGGAATCGCATACTTCGTTGCAAGCGCAGTTTTCGTGAAGCAACCGCTATCGAAATCATTAATGACTTCGATATTTTTTTCTAACGTGAGCGCATGGTGTTGTCGCTTCGTGGCCGCCATCGCAGAAAGTAGGACACTAGGCCTAAGATGCGAGCAGAAGCCTTGTTGAGCTAAGCCTACCCAACATAGGCACCTATGCGTAAAAAATGAGAAAACTCCCCAAAACCAGGCGTACATGCTAATTTTGGGCAATAAAGCTAATAAATATTAAGAACATTTTAGAGCGCAGCTCTTAGGCGCCCGTTTCCGGCTTTGAGGCGGCGTCGGCGTCGCCGTCGGCGTCGCCGTCGGCGTAACCGCGCGGTGCATTATGGGAAATATCCCATAATGCACCGCGCGAGCCACCCCCCTGGAAGTCACGTGACTTTGGGGGGGGAGGGGGTGAGGGTCACATGACCCCTCAGGTGGCGTGACCTCGGGGAGGGGGAGGGGGGGTCACGTGACCCCTCAGGTCACGTGACCTCAGGGGGATGGGGAGGGGAGGGGGGTCACGTGACCCCTCAGGTCACGTGACCCCCCCGGGGTCACGTGACCTCGGGGAGGAGGGTCACGTGACCTGGGGAGGAGGGGTCACGTGACCCCCCAGATCACGTGACCCCCCCTCCCCCGAGGTCACGTGACCCCCCGGAGGAGATTGAAGAATGAGGGGGAGGAGGAGGAGGAGGTATACCCTCCCTTGAGTACCCTTCCCTCCTCCTCCTCAAGAGCTGCGCTCCAATTCGGCGTTACAGGGAGTTGTAAACGGCTTTCATTTTTTAATTCTGTTTTATTACTCAAGAATTATTTTTCTCTTTGTGCGACAGCGAAAAATATGTCGGCGACATAGTTTCGTTTTCAGTTCCGTTTACCCGGAGGCGCGAGAATTTGAGTTCCGATTAACGGGATTACTTTTACATTCTATGGATACAAAACCAAACAACTCCGAGATAGTTGTTTCGTTTAAGCAGCAATTCCGTTTAAAGGGGTCATGAAACGATTTTCCTACTTCTTCCTCCTTAGCTTTAATCCTCAACTCAAATCGTGACATTCCTTCGGCACCGGTGCGATGACTCCTAGCTTCCACCGTGCTTTTTATGCACACCATAGAACTTGTCATTCCCCAGTGACGATAAGTTCTGTCAGGGCACTCATTGGCCACGAACGCGAATCCAAATATTCGTCGACGGATTGATTGTTGACGAGCGCATACGTCCGAGTGACGCAGTTCTCGTGTCCAATGCGTGAGCTGGGCTCTGATGACGTCAGTTTGGCGCCGGTGACGCGCCTTTGGAACCGCGGATGTATCATAGTGAAAAGGCGGAGAGCTTTCGAAGGCAAGAAGGTACAAAATAGTCCGCTATATTTTCAAATGTTCGTACCGAAAAGCTGGCTTTTGACTTTCTAGCCTCTTTCTTTTGGCCAACTAAACGCTATGCGATTAGTAAAGTCCCAATTTAAAATCATTCATCCCAACCCAAAATTCGTTTCATGGGCCCTTTAAGCGATTTCCGTTTAACGAGACGGAATTAATCGTTAATCGTTTAATAGACGGAATTAGATCGTAATATTTCACATGGGGTCTTCCTATATGATACTGAAGAGGGCTGCATAGTTTTCTAAGTATCAAAAATGAAGCGGAGTTGCCCTTTAAACTATAGGCTGATATCTGTAACTTCTGTAACTTCTAAAATTCTCGAGCACGTAATCCACAAACAACTATCTATCCACCTTGATTCTATTTCCTTTTAGGGGCAAAGCTCGGGGCTAGCCATGTCCGTAGGTGTCCGTAGCTCCGGTGTCCTGTGCTCGTGCTCCTGCTGGTGAGCTCACGTGCTCACGTACTCGTGTAAGAAAAAAAAAAAAAGATGAAAAAAAATCTGTTTGCGCAGTCGACAGGATTTGAACCTGTGCGGGGAGACCACAATAGATTTCTAGTCCATCGCCTTAACCACTCGGCCACGACTGCGGGACGAGTAGGGGGCTCTGAGATGTGGTAGTAACTCAAGAGCTGGGGATGTCATGGATGAAACGTTGCATGTAGCCGCTCAACGTCTATACAGGAGAGGGCGCTGCGGTCAAATGCGTATATAATCGCGTTAAACTTTGCATGCATTGGCAGAACGTTTATAGACGAGAGGGCGCTGCGGTCAAATGCTCAAATGCGTATATAACCACGTTCCATACCACACATCCTCTTTTTGACATGGATGAAAACGAACGAAAGGCTCCGTATGCTGCGGCTCAGCGTCTTCGCAGACAAGCACCACCAGAGCTTCGCCCCAATCAACATCATTCACCGCGTGGAGATGCGGTCAATTTTTAACAAAGCGCAGCACGGCTTCCGTAGAAACTACTCCTGCAAAACCAAGCTTCTCTGCTTAACCAACGACCTGTTCACAAACCTTGATTCTGGCTTCCCCACTGACGCTGTATTTCTCGACTTCGCTAAAGCATTCCACAAAGTTCCGCATAACAGACTGCTTCTAAGACTATCGTCATTAAACCTCGATAATGACGTTCTCTACTGGATTGAATATTTTCTATTTCAACGTCATCAGTTTTTTTATGTTAATGATTGCCCCGTAACATTAGCCCCTGTAACATCTGGCGTGCCTCAGGGAACTGTGCTTGGTCCGTTACTTTTCCTCATCTACATCAACGATCTTCCTCTTCAGGTATCTTCACCCATGTGCCTATTTGCCGACGACTGTGTACTTTACCGAAAAATCACATCCCCTCGTGAATCTTTAACTCTACGAATTGACCTCGACCTAGTTCAGAGCTGGTGCACTAACCGGCAGATGACGCTTAACGTCAGCAAATCTAAATGCATGCGCTTCTCTCGTTCCTCTTTTCAGACCTCTCCTGTTCACTTTCTCAATGGCATCCCTCTTCAACTCACGGATGTGTATAAGTATTGTTCTAACTTCAAACCTCTCCTGGGAAAAACATATTACTTCAGTTGTGACTTCCACTAACAAAAGCTTATGTTTCCTTCGCCGCAATTTGAGATCCGCCCCTTCTCAACTAAAACGGCTCCTCTACCTGCCCTAGTCCGGTCTAAATTAGAATACGCATCTTCAATCTGGCACCCTCATCATGCTACATTAACAGACTACATTGAATCTGTTCAAAACCGTGATGCGCGCTTTATTCAGTCCAATTACTCCAATTTGTCCAGAGTCTTCCTCATCAAATCAAAACTCTCTCTCTCCCATTGCTTTTCACTCGTCGAAAAATATTCCGTCTCTGCCTTCTGCATAAAGTTTTTTATTTGCCACTTCTAAATCAGTCTCTTCTTTCCCCACCTGCTTATCTTCGCTCCAGACTTGATCATTTCAATAAAACAGCATGGCAGCAGTGTTTCTCCTCAGCACATCAGCACGCCCCTCTTCCTGATGCAATAGACCTATTGCTATATTACCCAAGCATCAAGGAGAATGCAGGGATTGGTGTTCCACGCACCGCACGTGCTGGCCTCAGCAGTAGTAAATTTTCTAAAGCCAAAACCTAAAACAAATTGTATCTCGCACGCACGTTCGTCAACGCTTTATTTTGGTTTTTTACTTCAAATATTTGATACGGGGAAGGTGTGCGCGTGTGGCGCGTGGAACACAAATCCCTGCATTCTCCTTCATGCTTGGGTAATTTAGCAACAGGTTTATTGTGGACTGGAATGATCTTCCCGAAGACATCGTCACCATCCAGGACCCCATCAGATTCCGAGAAGCAGTATCCAACATTGTACTTAACACCCACTCCCTCTCTAACGCCTTATGGCCCTGAGGGTATTGTAAATAAATAAATAAATAAATGGGACTATCCTCTGTATAATGTTTGGCGTTCAATTTTAGGGCTACTGAGGAGACACTGGAAGATTCCGAACGTGTTTTATGACTCCTTTCGTGGTGAAACACTCGCCATCGAGATTCCCTTCTGCAAATGCGAGTTACGCCAGAAAGTTTCTGCAACGACTCCGCTGATGGCTCGAAAAGCCCGATCGTTCGGCCAACGAGAAACGCGGGAAGGCGAAACCGCCGAGGAAGAACGGGCGTTTGGCGAACATACACGGCGCAGTCGGGGGCTTCCAGAGGCATTGAACGCTACGGCTGAGCGCGCTGGACCGAAAACAGAAATGACGCTAACAACGTCGCCGCCTAAGCGCCGCCGCTGCAGCGGGACTCGTGGGAAGACCAGTAACCGCAGCATCCGAGCCGCCTGGGCAGCGTTCAGGCCGGAAGAAAGAGGTCTGCGATGAACGTCTGGGAGTCGTTTGTGCCCTTCATTCCTAGACTTACGTAATATGGGAGCGGTTTTCTTGGGAGTTTGCGCGTGCGTTCTTGGTATGTGGAATTATTTTAGCCTTCATGTCGGTATTTGATTGGCGTCATTATTGAATTCTGGAAACTCTTATGTTCTTTTATCACGATTCATTTTGTTATATTTTATGGCCTTACTTTATTATATTTGAATGTTCCTGATATTTGCTTAAATGAAGAGCGTCTGAATATTCGAGCGTTCATGATTTTATGTCAGGAGGTAAACGCAATACGTTATTTGCATCTTGTCTGCTCACGCGGTTTTCCTGCTTTGTTTGCCCTCCTCTTGTACTGGTCATTCGATTAGGCTAGTACAAACTCGGATATTTCCGCGTGAAGGGCCGACTCTCAAATTATCTTTTATATCCCTTCGCTTATTATTGAATAAAGTGTTATAAAACGATTTTATTTAAGAGGTGAGAACCATGTAATCGCACAGTATACTGCCTTCACCGCTGACCGAACGGGGCGATGGGACCTGCACCACTCAGAAGTCAAACATATCCGCCACGTGACCACGCTCAGCTCGCCCATACTCACGTGTAGAGAGCGGGCTCAGGGGATGGAAGATGGGCGGCTGATGGGTTCGGCAAGCCTGTTGCCCCCTCCGCCTTTTCAGCTTACGGGTGAACGGATTCGTTCTTTGAAAGTGCTTTTCCAACAGTTTTTCTTCCCATGAACATAACATCCTAGTGTAGACGGGTGAAAAGACTGTATTTTGTTACTGTCTGGCGCGAGTTCTCGGTTTAGGATAGGCGAGTGTACGATACACGCCAAACGTGCAGGAACTAGCAGTGCCAGCGGACAGAGGCTTCTATCAGGAAAAGTCTATAAAAGTAACCCTAATGCAAGATGACGACTGTCGCGAAAGAAAAACAGCGAGCATTTTCGTCTTTTTTTTTCTCTTCCTTGTTTCGGACTTCCTTTCAAAGTTGAGCCAACTCGGTGCTTGTCACGCTAAACATTCCTGCGTGCACAGTCCTCGCGCTCCTGCGTCGGTGTCGGTTCACGAGTTACAGCATTCCCGGAAACTGGGCGAAGTGTAAGGAGGTGCTCGCCGACCAACATTCTATCCGGCCGGAAAAACGCTATCAGACCCCTTCCGAGCACTACCGTAGTATTATACACAGTTACGCCTGACTGAGGCCGGACGTAAAATGCAACACCGCTTTCTCAAAGCCCTATCGCGCAGAATAATAATAAAAAAACTGAAACAACGAGTTTTTTTGTTTATGTTTTTTTTTTAGCAGAATACTATATTTGGTGTCAACATATAGCTTGGTAAACCGCGACAACTGGGGTCCCAGCGAGGCCACTGAACGATCGAGGCACATGAGAACGCAGCAACAAATGATTTCTGTCAAGACCTGTCTTTTCGACCTTCGAAAAACGGGGCTGAAACCAAAGTGTAGCCTTCATTCTTATTTTCTCTTAATGCTCTAATCGTTTCTTTGTGTGCATGGTTTTTCTTAGTGATTCATATCAGAGCCAGCTTGTGCCACGTAATCCCAATTTTAACAGAGTGGGCGAAACTAGTTTTACGGTCCACAGGTCCTCCCCGCCATGCCTATTTAGTACTGTGGAGCTACGAGGTCCTGCCGCGTTATTTAAAGTGAGGACATGGAAAATGACAACGAACGGCGTGTCTGCTTGTAATGGCGGCTTCCAAATATTTGGTGACCTGGTCGAGGACCATGGACAACGGCGAACCCCAAGGAGCAGCAGCTGGATCCCCGACTTCCATCTCGTCGGTTGCAGTCCGACTTCCGCCGTACTGGGACAGAACCCCGAGGGTCTGCTTCCTGCAGGCTATCCCAATTTCATCACAGCGGTCTGACGAGTCAGGAAAGCAAGTACCATCATGTCGTCTCGGCGCTGTCAATGGCAGCAGGCGATGAAGTATACTACATCCTTGCGCAACCCTCGGCCACAGCTTCGTACGACCAGCTGAAGGCGGCTCTCTTGCAGAGAACCGAGCCATCAAATCGCCTCCAAAAACTTCTTTTGGCGGAAGAACTCGGCGATCAACGTCCGCCCCAGCGGCTGAGACGGATGATTCAGCTCCTTGGAGATCGCACCAACACGATCGGCGCCGGTCTGCTGGAGGGAGCTGTTTATTCAGCACCTGCCAACCAACGTCCAGATGGTGTTGGCCACCGCTACAGCTCTCCCTGGTCCCTGGACAGTGAATGCACGCGCGTGCCTACGCGACATTAAAACATAGCTATTGCGCGCTCTCAGAGAAACACGTGTGGCTCAGGAAAATGCCATTTACAGCACACAAATGGTTTTGACTTAAATTGTGTCGTAAATTACGACCCAAAGGATGAAACCCGCGAAGTTATAGCAGCCGCATTATCAGATGTAGCAAAGAAGTGTGTCAACTGATAAACTCGCGCGCTCTCTGGTGGCGATCGACTTCGATTGTCAACCTCTCTTTTTATTTCACAAGGGCGTTTAAATCCACGCACATCTTAGCTTCCCACGCACTCACAAACTCCTGTCAGGCCATTAGCAAACGTCAGTCAAATTGCTACTCGCAAGTAGAACTACAAGCAAACTGAGGACGTGGTTGAATTTAACTTCTGTTCACCTAAAGCGACTTCGAGATATAAACTAGAACGTTAATCGCACCTTACAGATAACAATTTGGTAGTTTGACGACAATTTATATTACCCACTGACACTACGCAAGCATGGCGGTAGGTCGCCACGGTTATTTAGAGTAAAATCTTCAAGATCCACATTTATTCCGTCGTGTTCTCTTAGTGCATCGCATGCTGCGATGAGAAAATTACTAATCTTTTCTTGTTTTAAGTGATATACATCCGTGCTTTCTCCAGTGAGGTTCTAAAAACAAAGTTTGAGTTCCCTTCACTGCTTTAATTGTTAAACTCATATAATAACCTCCTGTTGGGCATATGTGTACTTAGAATTAGAAATATACAGGGTGTTGTTTTTTCTAAAGCTTTACAGATTTGTTTAAAAAATCTGTGAATGCTACACTTAGGCGGTTTATGCGGGTGAGTTATACGGCCAGCGGGATATAGTATAGGGAGTTAATCGTAACGTTCATTTGGATAATCATGTAACATATGTTAATTATTTTTAAAATTAGTGAAAATAGACATATATTGTTCTAATCAGAAACTTGCTGAGCGTCATCGAAAACCACTAAATCAACAATTTTTAGAAATACTTCGGGTACTTGGGAAGCATAGAAGTGCGCTAAAAGTACCAATCCTGCAACGCGTACAAGGCTGCCGGAGCTATCATAAGAGACGGACAAATCGCGCGGGCTCGGTGTCGCACCGCGGTAGCCTTGCTCCTGCCACAAGTGGTAACTTTAACGCACTACTGAGCCTATCACGCGCTCAAAGTCTTCCTAAAAATATTGATTTAGTGGTTTTCGATAACGCTCGGCAAGTTTCTAATCTAAATCATGTCTATTTTCCCTAATTAAAATGTGAATGAACAAGTTCACCTAATTAGCCGAATGATCGTTACTATTCGACTCTTTTGTTTGTCCTCCTGGTCGTATGACGCACCTGCTGAACCACATCAGTGTAACCTTCACAGCTTCCTTTAAACAAATCTGTGAAACTTAAAAAAAAAAATAAAACACCCTGAAGAGAGCGTTGCAGAATTTTCCTAAATATCCCTTCGTATTTTTTTTTCACGTAAATTGGAAAATACGTTTTTGAAGGGGCAAGAATGCAGTGCGTGCGCCTTGATTGATGGGAGTGTCATAAAGCCTCATATTCACAAGCGCGAAGAAACAATTCCTTGAAACGTAGCTCACTTTGAGTGAAGTACAGGCACGTAGCCAGGGGGGGGGGGGCATGGGGCCCGGCCCCCCCCCCCCCGAAATCTTTCATTTTGCTTGGACCTCCTCTCCCCCCTTCCCGTCATACAGCATTTTGTCATGGGCGCCCCCCCCCCCTCCCGAAACAAAATCCTGGCTACGTGCCTGGTGTAAACTATACTAGAGCTTCATATTAGTCTGGTCTCGTGCCCCTACTCTTACTGTCACTTCAAATTACATTCATTAGCCGATGACCTTTCAGGCCAGTGGCAACGCACCTCGTGTGAAATAGCAGCTGCCGCATCTCCGGATTATAAACAGGAACCCCCCAGCAGGGTGTAAGATAGACAGGTGGGGAAACGGCCCATAGAAGCCTACCGCAGCGCCGTGAACGGATTGTGTACTCGTCTGCTTGCGGGTACCCCCGATTTGCGACAGACGGCGCTGCGCCGAGAAGGAAAAAATCGGAATCGGATTCGCATGGAACTCTATGGGAGAGTGCGCAAACTAAACCGAGAGCACAACAGTCCTCCAATGAAAATCCACGAGAAACCATTTCCGTCAATTTAGCCGGTCGCCACCGGTCGCCCACCCGGAGTGAGAGTTCGCGGTGCTCCACATAGATGGCGCCACAGAAAAAGAGAAAACCGAGGGGGACACAATCCGGTCGCTCAATTGGCTCTCGTTTCCCCACCTGTCTATCTTACACCCTGCCCCCAGTCTCAGCTGTACAGTTAATTTCATTTGAGGGCCTTTCCGCTTGAGTCCACGTCCAAACTAAAAATTATGGCGCAACAGTTTCCGGCTTTTGCCGATCTGGCTTCGTCATCCCCAATCTTTCGGAACAATCTCCACATCCTCATTAGGATGTGTGTCGCGGAGGTAATTCGGTGACTGAGTGTTAGCGCGCCGAAGCTCAGAGCACGTGGAGCCAAAACTTGCGCTGAAGAATCCAGGAATTCTGGGCTCAACCTCCGCCCCTGCCTGTTTCGAGCTGGATGAACATCGTACCTCCGTACGGTCATATGTCACTACTGCGCGATGCATGTAGAGACCCCCAGGTTAGCAGTGCTACTGCACTGGCTAACTTTATTTTCTTCAGCAAAGACCAGAGCCCTATCGGGGCTGACTAAAATCCCTCGCAGTATACACATAAAACAACACATTTACATTTACATCAGTTTTTGGCATGACAGAGAAGTATTACGAACACAGACACGAAACTTTATTTTAGCACATGGACACTTGTTAAGATTCGCGACAACAAAAATGGCGCATTCGCACAACACGAGTTTCTTAAGGCGGCCGCCGACAGGTAGTAATCAGCGCAGTCGAGCTAAAACGAAGAAAGTGAAAACACGTTTGGTGATTAAATGTCTAGAAAAAAACCTAACTCCGGAAAGTATTCACAAAGACACGGAGGCGACGTAGGCATAGGATGCACCATTCTACAGCCCGATGAAGAAGTGGGCCGCGAAATTCAGTCGAGGATGGGAGAACCTCGAGGACGGCCCTGCCTTGGCAGACCTGCGGAAGTGACCGCTCAAGAAAACGTCGACAGTGTACACGATGAGATAATGTCAGATCGCCGAGTAAAACTCCAAAACATTGCACAGGTCAAAGGCATTTTCAAAGCCACAGTTCAGTGCATAATGACCCAAAATCTCGACATGCACAAGGTATCCGCCAGATAGGTTCCAAGATTGCATGCTCTCCGGTGACCAAAAACGCCCCCGCTTCACCACATCCAAGGACAATATCGAGCTACTAAGGTCACATTCCGCAAGCTTCCGTACCTTATTTAAGACTGTGGACATAACCTTGGTCCACCTCTTTCAACCCGACAGCAAAGCCCACTCAAAACTGTGTAACCACCCCTCCTCTCCACCGCAGGATAAGGCTCAGTCTGTTCCGTCAGCAGGCAAGGTGATGGCCACGATGTTTTCGAATTCGGAAGGCGTGATGCTCAGTGATTATTATCAGAAAGGACGCATCATCACCAGGAAATATTACGCAACCATGAATCATCGCCCGCGGGACGCCATCAAGGCCAAACGTCGCGATATGCTCCGGAGGGGGATGCTGTTCCATCAGGACAATGCGCCCTCTCACTGCGCTGCTGTGGCGATGGTTGCCATCCGTTCCTGCGGCTTTTCTGTGGACAATCATCCACCATACTCGCCGAATCTCGCCTTATCATACTTCCATCTCTTCCCCCAGATGAAAAATAAACATTAGTGTTCGCTCTTTTGGTGATGATTGCTGCCGTGATCCCCTTTTTGGAAAATAAAACTTTCGAATTTTTTTTTCCCCAACGAGATCCAGGCATTGGAGCATCGTTGAGCGAAGTATGTGGACCTCAAAGGAGAGTACGTCAAAAAGTAGCATAAGTTCAATCAGGTCTGTCGGCCCCTTCTGTGTCTTGCAGTGAATTCTTGGGACTTCACTTGTATGTCTTATGAAAACAGTTCTTCACCGCAGCAACAACTGCTTTCCTTTCAGTGGCTGGGGATGGCGCAATCAACGAAGCGCATCTGTTCAAAAAAATAAAGATCTCTCGACACAGGTCCATGATGTGGCCCCTGGCGCTCGACTTTAGCCAGACTTTCTGAGGTTTCTTCTTTTGCGCTCTTTAATTTTCTTAGGCAACTTTTATGGAAACCAAAAGTGTCAGGATTTTATTGACGGGTCTTTCATTTATGTCATATCCTGAGTACGCCATAAGCAAATGTGTATTCCCTAAGGCCAATATCCTGAAAGGCTGTTAATGAATACATTAGCAGGGCCGATAATGAAAGAAATGTCATACTCGCTCTAAGTCAGACAATTGAAATATTTCTAGAGTACTTGATTTCTTTAAGAAAAACAGGCCGAGACAATTTCACTTGCTTTGTGGATTCGCTGTGCCACTCCAGGAAAGCTTCAAGTCTGCTAAGTTCACAAAAGATATGTCCACAAAAACCAAACATTGAGCAGTAAACTTGCAAGTTCATCTGTTCTTCACAATTCAGCGTATTGTTAATCTGGTTCTGGACCTGCTTCTTAACAATGCAATAATGCAGTAGTCTCTTCATTAGCTTAATTGTCTGCAAACTACTGTCATCGGCTACGACCGTTGACAATGCTAATCCTCCATGTGCATTAGTTCAGTCGTTTCGTCGCCGAACCCAGCCGAAGCCAACGATGAGCGCCGTCAGGTGCATAACAGGTGTACATAAATGGCCAAAATTAAGGCTTGAAACCTCTTCGGGGTTCGCAAAGTGGCTCAGGAGTCAGTATCACTGTTTCATTCGTTGTGCGTACAAGGCACACATTTGGATTATAAAATTAGCGAAAGCGACATGAAACACGAACACAGCCACTTGAACCTTGAAATCGAAACAATCGAAAGCAACCTAATGGAGAAAGCTACCTAATTGCAGCTAGAGCGTCAGCGCCCTCCATCCCCCGCTAAGGCAGCTATTGAGATGAAAATGTCTTATCACTTGTGATACTATCGGCACTTTCGCTTCAATTTCTTGAGTTTTCTATTGGATATGCTCGTACATTACATTTCAAAACTTTGCGCTCGCAGCAGCAGCCTTTGATGTACAGTCGTGAGACGAAGCATAGTAACTTCCTGAACTGAAATTATGCTGTCATCTGAGTGCAGAAAGGTGACATGCAACGACGTCTTAATTTGCTGCATGTTGGGCTCTCAAAGATGTGATGACTCTCTGGTTCCGGGATGTCAGAGACGTAAACTTTATAGGGTAACTTCGTCGTCAGCTTCGTTCTGGCATAAGGAGTGCTTATTGCACGCAAAACAATCAAGAGTGCTTCCGTGTGGCGTGTGAGGGCGTATTCCGGAGACAAGTTGTGCCATAAAGCGGGACCTAGAACAATGAATGCTGCATAACTATTCAGTCGTATTTTTCAAGGCTAAAGACAACAATCGAGCTCGTCCGTTACACCAGAATGAATGCTCTTAGAAAGGGAAGGGGAACGAAGCACCGGAGGCGTTTTTGCCGATAAAATTCTTTGTGAAAACTTAATCTGTGTTCAGAACGGAGTGTCTTCAAAAGACACTAAAGTGAGAGTACGAAAACAGACTAAGTTGTTAACCAACTACGTCATCGTTCTCTATATATGCTACATTAGAATAGAATACTAAACGCATAAAGCGGTTGTCAAGGCCGTTATATTAGGTGACAGGCTAAAAATTAAGTAGGAACTCACCGCCTCCAGCAGGCACTCGTCGCCTGCCGCTTAGCTGTGGCTGCGGGAGCGACGAAGTGTTATCAAGGACGGAAAGCCCGCGCTAAAGGTAAAGCACCTAGTCATTTTTTTTATCCTGTTACTGACTACAGGAAGACAGAATAGCGATGAGTGTCGCATTCTTTGTTGTATACGTCTCTTACATGCAGCATTCTTGTTTAGTTTTTTCACCAGGGTATACAATTATATTCAAACTAAGTAATAGAGACTTTTGTATAGACCTTACGCTAGAGCTCGGCGTTGCTAGCGGGAACTCGTGCCGTTACTTCGAAGCATGGATTCAGCAGGGGCCCGCTAGGCTCGTTGTACGCAGCGTAAGGTCTATTAAAACTCTCTAAAGTCTGCTCACTTCCTCGCTGTCGGCCGGATATAAATTCGACAAAAAAATGTTTGCAACGAATGTTTCCGTAGGACAGACGAAGGTATAGCGATAACTTTTGCTGAGAAACCCGCCGTGCCTGCCCCACGCCGCGTTGGCGAACCGTCGCGTCGTGTTCTCCGCGTGCTGCCCTGCGCAGCGCATCCGGTCAGCGACTCCGAACGAAAGGGCTGGCGGCGTGCAAGGTGAAGGCCGACTTGCTTTCGATGGCGGCGGCAGCTGCGACGCCGTCCCTGGCCCAGAATCGGCCCGAAGAAATTGCCCCAACGTATTCCGACCGACGCGTTCATCGCGCTCGCGCTTGTGTTTGTAAACTGGCGCCTCCTCCTCTCGGTGTACAAGTGAGGCATAAAAGGAAAGCCGATCCCGAGCCTCTACTCCGCATCTGCGGGCGGAGCGGGAATCGAGGTCAGCGTTCCAGGTAAGGCGGTCAGGAGAGAGGGCCCGCACTCGTCGGCCCACCGACTCAGCCGCCGAGCCAGGTTCGCTTCCTGCCGCTAAAGTCGGCACTCACGGGGATCATCGGGCAGCGCGGGAGGCCCCCCTCCACGAGACGCCCGCTCCTCCGGCCCGATAAGTGACCTGAGAACTCCGTCCCGTGGTCGTGGTTAGCGTCCGTGCGTCACCACAGCGTGGCCCCACTGCCACGAGGATGAGGCCCCCGGGGTGGTGCATCGCCGCCGATAAAGGCTAGGGACGACCTGCCGGCGTGGGGGGTGCACCGAGCCCGGCCTGACTTGGATTCGATGACGGGCCCACGGCTCTCCGGGTCGAACGGATTACCGCACTGTTGCCGGTAAGTCGTCGCGATGTCCGCCGTGTGCGGTAACAATGTGCGATTTTTCTGGTTTATTTCCAGGGAGAGAGTTTAACCACTTTTTTTTTATACGCTCACTCAGATTTTGCATGATCTGAAACTTGTCCTCGAAAAGACGCGGAGGGCAGCAGAGTTGACCTCCGGCCAAACACTTGCGCCGCCAACCAACGGCACATGTTCGCACGCGTCGTGCGCCAATTGTCACCCCACCCCATATGACGCTCCCTAGCCTTAGTCTGTGCGTCTGTGCTTTAAAGAAAGATGCAACAATTCTGGATGTGTCGATCTGATCAAAATACCGAAGTTCAGCTGCAAATATGCTTTTTAGCTGTAGTGTTCTATTACCCGATAGTTTGAGATGTTTGAGTTTGAAATTGAAGCTTTGGGGTTAGCATGTGGTTGAAGCTTCGAGCAACACATTTGTCATTCCGGATTCTCTCCAGCTGGCCAAAAATATGCGGCATTAAGATACATTTTTGGTTAGTTTTTTCTCAATATTCCTGCACAATCTAACACAAGCTGAGCAAAAAGCTCGTTATTTTCTTCTAGGTAAAATGAGCATGATTTTTAAAGGACCACCACAAAGCAACATGTGTAATGCACATTTCTAAAGCACAAAAACACTGCATGGCCTGTGGTAAAGAGGCCTGTGGGCTATCATGAATGTCATTGAACATGCAAAAACGTCATGTGCAATTCTAATGCAGCCTTGCAGCCAGGTGTCATCTTTTGTTTGTGGTTCAAATAAACTCCTGCAAATATCCAAAAAGGCCAAACAATTAGTGTGCGCATATACGTAGGACGCATGAATTAGAAAGGAGAATCACTTTTAGAACACTCTAATAGGCGTAACCGTTTCTTTACTGAGAAATATTACAGAACCTGCAGTCTTGATGTGCCATTCGGTTCGGTGGGGGGTTGTTTTTGGACGATGCACCACATGATATCAACTTAATTATCACGCGAACCAGCTTGCTACCCCAAAACACTGGCGGACCATAAACATGGTTTGGATTGCTCCAAGCCCGGTTTCCCGCTTGCTTATCGCAGCTGATCTGCTTTGATTACATTAAGATGGAAAGGTGGGCTAGTTGGTGCATTGCTACGAAAATAAAAGCGCCAAGAGTACGAGACAAGAGAGGCGAGACAAAGAAAACGCTTTGTTTGTCCCGCGTCCATTGTCCCGTCCTCTAGCGCTTTCATTTTCGTCGTTTTAAATACATCGCGTGCTCGTGGTCCTTCGCAAATCCGAGACTCTACGACACTTTTTCATATTACACTTGGACATCAAGAGGGCGTGCTTCATATCTGAACGTTGTGTATCTCACAGAGAAACCGGAAGACGATCTTAATTCGCTTTTTAGTTGTAATAATAATAGTTTTACTGATAATAAGTAAATATATTCTATACATCCGGACCATATATATCTTCGAAGCTAACGAAACGCCCTTATTTGTGCTCAATATATGTAGTGACTATAATCAGGGCTGTAGGCGTTACCGAAAAAAAAGTGACGAAATAAGTTACTCGTTACTTGCAAATGAAAGGAACGCGTTACAGACCTACGTTACCTCAAAATAAAAGTAACGCGTTATTGTTACCGTAACCGAATAAAAGTAACGCGCGCTACTTGGGGGCCACATTTTATTAACGAATTAGAACGTCTTACGGTTTAGCGTTACAGCAATGCATAAGCGCCAGATTTCAAGAAAGTGGGAGCGTGGCGTAAAAGAGAGGAGTTCGTTACTACGTTCTCGGAAAAAGTTACGCGTTACAGGTAGCGCCGATCCTTTCAACGCGTTACGACCAACACTGACTATAATTAAATTGTATCTCGCTATTTATAATATGTATTGTTATAATAATTACCAGGCTGCTATTTATAATAGTTATTGTCCTTTCCATGGTATTTAGAAATGCCAGCTCTGAGTCACATAATGACAGGGAATAAGAAATCCGATGTAGATTGCAAATAGTATAACGGGAAACACTGCATGAGCAATTTGTTATGCCATTGCAGGTTCAGCAACATTGTAACCTGGAATGTTTCTCAAGTTTAGAATAGCACCCTCAGTCACTCAGAAAGAATCCAGGTTGCCGGTGGCTTCGGTTAAAGTATTCTCAGGCGTTCAGGTAGCTTCGGCAAAACGGAGGAACGCCAGCACCTATGCGGAGAGCAAGTTGTCTGCTCCCTGCACAAGAGTTGCGGTGACGTCAGCAAGACGCCGAGCTCTGATTGGCTCTGACTGAAGAATAGTGGGTAGACCTCAATGCTAGATGCATTCAGGTGTACCCACTCTCCTTCATTCAGAACCGATCAGAACTCGGCGTTCTAACATCGCCCCAACCCCTGCAAAAGAAGCAGACGAACTTGCTTTCCGCATTGGCCGAGGGCTTCGAAATTCACAGCTAGGATTGCCGTCACTGAGATGCAGTGGTGTCTCAGTTCAGTGATTTGAAATGTACTAGAAATTATATAAAACAAAAAAAAACGAAAAAATATTTTAGAGATTATAGGAATATATACGCATGCATTCTTATTACAGTATAATACCTCGATTTGCTCTAAAAATATTCGAAGGACGTGCACATACTCTTAAGCCTCAGCCACGCTGCTCATACATCTCACAAAAGACAGACTGCACACGCTGTCTGATGCGTGTTTCTTGCTTCTATGACGAACAATGTCCGCCGACATGTTCGGTGCACGCACACGTAGGAAGCAAACGTGCTTCAAACATGCTTGAGAGTGGCCTCAGATAATCATGTTATCATGTCTGCCTCGAACGCCATGTCTTTTGTATAATATACGAGCGGTGCAACTTCTACCTTCGACTTCGACCTCCGGCTTCGACCGCCGAGTGCTTGTATGCAGCGGGAGCATCGCCTAAAATGCACTCGCAACTTCGGCCAACAGGCCAACACACGTTAAGACGCGACCGAGCTTAAAATCGTCCACTTTTAGTCCGATGTCCTTCATACTTGCTAACGGGCGGATGACATTTTAAGGCAAACTCCACTTACGTTATTATAATATAGGAAGTATTCACTGGCAGCTATAGCTGTGTGCGCGAATGGTGAGCGAGTGCTGATGGCGAGCTTCCACTGTTCTTTTGCAACGTGCGTTCCGCACCATAATGATTGCCGGTCTTAGCAGGCTATTAATGTGAGCTCGTTCTGAGCATGCGCTCTAAACAGCACCCACAAATGAATACTCCCTATAGGGTGTTTGTGAGGGCTGTAAGACACGAGAGCGCACGACACGAGAGCGCACGACAGCAGAGCGCCGCGACACCAGAGCGCACGACGGGAGAGCGCCGCGACACGAGAGCGCGTGCCATTAGAGCGCGCGTCACGAGAGCGCGTGCCATTAGAGCGTGCGTCACGAGAGCGCATGTGGGTGCCTTGTTTTCTCCATTTGAACGCTTTACGTCATTTTATTGGTTGAGTACGCAGACCGGTGGGAAGTATAAGAAATACAGGGTGTCACAAGAAAATAAAAGAGACAGGGTTTTTTCACCGCAAAAATAAACTGGGCATCGCCGAACGCTCATTTTCCGCCCAAGGTTGCGCCAGAGGTCACAACCAGATGCCAGAGTTTCAGCCCAATCCGATATTTTATTCAAAAGTTATAAGTGATTTTCTGAAAATTTCAAAGGGAAAATAGAGCCCATTTTTGCCCGTTTTCGGTTTCAGGCGCCATAGAGCCCCATGTATTCGAAAACTCCGTCGGCCGCCATTTTCCCCATTGAAATTTTCAGAAAATCACTTAGAACTTTTGATTAAGGTATCTTATCGGGCTGAAACTTTGGCATCTGGTTGCGACCTCTAGCGCTACCTTTGGGCGGAGAATGAGCGTTCGGCGATGCCTAGTTTATTTTTGCGGTAAAAAAAAAATCTCTAAATTGTTTTTGTGACACCCTGTACAATCGTACGGCGATACTCCGTACAATCAAACCAAACATTCTGCGAACATACCCTTTGCAAACACCGGACACACAGAAGAAGAAAAAAAGGACAAGGTCATATTCCACGAAACCTTTTGGTCCAGCTAAAAACGAGTTAGCTGCGTTAGAAACGTCTACTTCTGTCGTTTTTCTTCGACTTCAAAGTATCCAAACTTTCCGCCTCACTCTCGTGTTTGCACGTCATCATTAACTATCCCCAGCTCGCCTGGACATTAACTGTCTTGCCCGAATAAAGTTTGCCAGTGAAAAACGCAGCGCAGTTGATGGGAACGTGAACTCCTAAAGCTCCTTTTTCTTCCCGCTGATCTTTGAACGAAGGGCTGCTTCTTTTCACAGGCTCGAAAAAAACTTTGGAGAAAAATGGGGAGACGACCTCTTTGTCGCACAAAACCTGAACGAAGGAAATACAAGCATTAGAAAGGACAACCTTTGTGTTCCTTCACTGGAAAACGCGTTAAATGTTCAAGTTTAACACAATTTTTTTAATGACGCACACGCGAAGTGGAGAGCCTCAAAGTAGCAGCAAGGCCACCTACGTTCGCGTAGCGATGAATCTGATCAAGCTAGTTGAAGAGTACGACGAAAGGTGCATGCTAGACCATTTCCGTGATGTCGCGCAGTCATTCAGTCTTTGAATGTTTATTTTATTATTATTCTGACTCTACTACTTTTTAACACATATACTTCTCTTGCCTCCAAAAATAAAACAAAAAATATAAAAAAGAAGTTGATATGCTAACGAAACCAAGTAAAGTCTAATGCAGCCACAGCATATACTTCGGCACAGACAAGTAGCACAGATGAATCGCCTCGAGTACCTATAGTCTTGCACATAAACACGCCGTAAGGTTAAAGCAATTCCGTTCAAGAATGCGGACGGTGTTAGCATAAAAAGCTAGCTCGTTCAAGATGTACGACCCAAAGTTTGCACGGTCCGGGCGTGCAAAGAACGAGCAAGGGCTCCACCCAAACCCCGCCAGAGCCTTTCACAGTGCCCCATTTGCACATAGATCCCGTGAAACAACAGCGAAAGGTTCTCTTAAGGATACGACCTAGGGTCGCGCATCTTCGTGACTATGCAGTGTGCGTCAAGTTCCCGTAAATGCAAGACAAAAAATAAATATACGCGATAAAATCGTTCCACGTAAAAAAAAAACATAAATATGGCAACAACTTTTATTTTGAAACGGTGTGCGTAACGTGTGTTTGCTTACCCTGCATGCTGAAGCGACAAGCTCGCGCTGTTCAACAGGTTTTATTGCAAGCTGGAATGCTGCTTGTAGTAGAAGGCACGAAATTGCCCGTCAAAATTGTGCTGTTAGCTGGTTTATCTCCATATACTGCATTGTGGAGTTCTCTGTGCAGTCATGGCGATGCCGCGGTATGTGATTTAAGAAGCGCATGTTTCGCGACGTTTCGTTGTCCCACCATGTTACAGGGTTCTCAGTGGGTCAGGGAGCGGCGCGTGATATTTTGAAAGAAACGGAAGTTTGGCCGTTGCAGCACCTATACACTTCGGTGGCCATAGTTTAACAATAAGTTCTTTATAGAATATTGACCATTTCTATCGCAGCACAAATCAAAGCCAAAGGGCGGTATGAACGCGCCAAATAAACACAACTATTTGTTTGGATAAAACAATGTCGTGATTCTTTTCAAGATATATTTCACCTCTATCTAATAACTCGTTAATTACCTCTGAGAAGCGACAAAACGTGCGGAAACTATAGAATGTTACATAAAAACAGCCCATCTGATGACTAATTATAATTATAAATCCCTGAGAGTGGGGAACGAATAGAAAAGGGGAACAAACACATTCCCAGGTCATGTCTACAATATCGGGCGGACGTGTCCGACACTGTAGTTAGCGTCTCGTACTGTACTTCGAAATTGTTAACTTGTGCTATTCCTACCAGCCAAAAGTGTGCCCCTAAATTTTTCCACGAACGAAAAATAGAGAACGCTCGCCACTGAAGGCTAATGCTTAGGTACGCTGGACATTTGGGACTCCCACGAAACTGTGCCATTTACGACGTCTAGCCTTACACGGTCGAGACTCCCGGTCGGCAGCGCGGCAAGAATTTCTGGTCCGAAACCGTCGTTCTCGTATTACCTGAAAAGCTTCCTTCGTTCGCACGTCGTGAGAATTAGCCTTTAACGGCTTCCAGCGATGGAAAAGAGAGAGAGGGGGGCAGGAGGAGGCGGGCACGCGGCAGTTCTACGCGCAATCTCGCCAGGGAACTGGGAGTCCGGAAGTCAGCAGAGACACCTGCTGGCGAACCTTTCTCAGTGCACAGAAAGTGAATCTCGGCTGCAATAACGATTCTACAGACAAGGCATGGAGCGGCCTGGACTGTAAATGAGCTTATTTGTCGTCGGCAATTTGAATTGCATTGCTAAAAATCAGTGGGAACTGTGTCGGAAAAAAAAGGGGAGGGGTAGGGTGGTTGCGTACGACTTTGATTGTACCACTTCGAATTCCATGAGACGTGGGATGATAGAACGCAGTGATACCTTCCGGTGCCCTGTTACCTTTAGCAACTAACATTAAAAATAACCGCTATAGACACGCAGGTAGGAGTGACGCGACTGAGTTTGGAGGCAAAGTTTAAAAATCAGCCACAAAAACGTTAAAAAAATCCTCCGCATTTTGTGCGTAAATGAAAATAATAAAACACTGATGACTTCGCTGGCATCACGTAGGAAACCGTGGGAAAGATGATTCCGATGAAACAATGTGCCGGCCAATTCGGCCAGCAGAAAGAAGAGCTCAGATGCTTGTGATCTGATTAGCGGGGGTCGTTTCTCGGCGATTGCTGTTTCACTTCCTTTTTCGCGTAAGCTCCGTAATATAGGTCGCCCGTCGGGCTCTGGGCGTGTGTATTGTTTTCACTGCGAGTAAGATAAGCATTGGCGCGGAGCCAGGGAAAGGGTTCGTTCGCAGCAAGCGCCGTCAAACTTAAGGGCATGGCACCCAGAAGAGTAACGTTTTAACAATCCTGCGCGCCTGATAAGATGATCAAACGCTCCTGCTGAAGCGCTTTCACAAACTTCTGCCAACTAACAAGAAGAAAAAGGACGATGATAGAGCTTAAGTAGAAGACGAGAGCGCAGATACGCTGTACGTAATTTGTCTGATATTGTAGCGAATATAATTTTCCGGTTTGTACCTATAAAGTATACAGTAATGATAACTGCGTATTTATAATTGTTATTATGGCTGAAGCTTTTACCGTAAAATAACGCGGAGCGCCAATCCTACTTTCACTGAAAACTGGGTTAACCTAGACATGGGCGCTTGTCCGGTCAAATCGGGCGCTTAACGTATAATTTACAGAATTCACAAGTCTGGGAAATGTTAAGAGTAATAGAGGACGCTTGAACGAAGTGGGCGCTTCCGCGTTATCTTACGGTAGTTTCAAGTGAGAGAGGTACCGAAGAAACTTGGAGGACGCTTAAACTTCGCCTTTAAGAGTGGAACACGATAGCTAAACATATGAACCCCCGCTCGTTCCCAAGTCGTGCAAGCGTCTCTGCGTGGCCTAACAATAAAAACATTAAAAAAAGTCTCTGCGCGGCTTAGTCAGTAGCGTATCTGCATGGCTCGCAACCGAAAGAATGTGGGTTCGAATCTCGCCTAAAAGTTTTTCTCGTTTACCTTTAAGGCGAATGAAGGACTTCATAAAGTGAAATCATTTGAGACATTCGGTGACGTTTAATTCGCATTACATGTCATGTTTTATTCACTTTCATTCCACACGTGACGTCACGTTTTACGTGAGTGTTGTGGGTTATTTGAAATTCCCGCGCGAGGTCATGGGGCTGTGGCGTAGAGACCCTATCGACCAATCAGACGCCAAATTCCCGAAACTTTCTTACGACTAAAAAGTTCGTAAATTTATCTAACGACAAAGTTACGAACTTTTGAGTATTCCCAAAGCAAAATGTTTGTAAGTTTTGCGTAAGTTACGGCTTTCGTTGTAACTTACGCATAACTTACGACGCCACCGATGTTGGCTTTCATGCGAACACGGGCTCCTTAACTCTATGGCGTTAATAATAGGCATCATTCAGTCGTTTGTTCGACAAGGTTATGGACAGAACTGTCACGGGGCTGTTTCTGAGGTTATGAATTAAGCTATTTCTTCTTAAGGTTAATGTAAACACAAATTAAACTTGAATTGGTTATCATGACTACAAGAATCGCGTCACATTGTAGATCTGTCAATCTTAGCCGCAAAGTTGCTTTGTGCCATTCACAGAACATATAAGACGCCAGTACTTTTTCGGTTATTAGTTAAAAATTTACAACTTTCTTTGCGAGTGCTTTATAAATGAGTTGCAGTTTAACCAGGAAATTACAGTTTATTTCTGTCAACACAACATCTGGTGCAGGAGCGCTGATGATGCGACGTTATACCGTCTTGCCGCTCCGATGCGGTTCCGATCCCGAATCCTAATAATCCGTCACGCACAGTGCTTGATTTTCAGGACTTAATCTGGAAAGCCGTCACTGCGATCCTCAAATAGGATGAGGCAAATGACGAAGCTCAGAGCACTTTTTTGTCACACATATTATTTTTGCGTTCACGAAGTATGAACAAGCCCATGTAAAGTCATAGAACTGCGAAGCATTTTTATGTATTTAAGCTAAAAAATGTAACAACTTGCGTTTCCGCTGTAGGTGAGTAATTTTCTGAGTTTTACGACAGCTATCCTGCTGCCTACCGATGTGAGCCACGCGGTAATGACTGCATGAACGCAGACTGGTGCAATTCTTGTCCGCCTTTAAACCTGAAGGAGCGACATTTGAACTCACAATGTTTTTGTCGGAGTCCGCATTTGCGAGTGTCAAACTCGATGGCACACTTTAGATCATACTTTCGAGCCAGAAACTTATTTGCTCGTCCTCATCCGATGGACTCTATTTTTTTGCTTGTTTGCGTTGATCGTTTTTTTCCGCCCGCTCTATAAACAGATCTGAAAAGAGAGTACGTTTGTGAGTTAATGACTTTAACTTACAAATCTGTCTTTTTCGCTTCAGCGTAAAAAAAAGGACGAACGTTACTAAACTTTGTTATCGAATCTAGTCCTTACTATTTTATTCATAATGGCATTTTGTAATGAAGTGAAATAACAGTGATTGTATCAATTTTACTTTTGCATATTTAAGAAAATCGTGTCTATTCTCAATAAAAACTTAATCAGAGCCCATGTACCACTGCTAAATTAGCTGAATGAATACTTTTCATAATAATAAAGAGGCTATACATAGACATATATATATATATATATACAGATATACATATATATATATATATATATATATATATATATATATATAGATAGTGAGATTATGCTCAGCGTATTTACCTATATACCATAGGTAATATAGCTTTATTTAAATCGTTTTCAATATTTATATATTAAAAAAACAGTATGTTGTCACAAGACAATCTAACAAATCTTATTCGAGCTGTGGGCATCGCGATGCATTTCAACGATTAATTTAATAATATTAGGACTAAATATATCAGGGGCAATTTTAAAACTGGGTTTGCAGAAATAAAAAAATCTACGTAATTTAACGTTTGTTTATACAGAAAATATAGTATGAACAAGTTTCATAGTTTGATATTATTCAGCTTGACACGGGACAGAATTGAACATGCACTTCCTTTTCGGAGAGAGCTCGACGGCTGATGGGTGCCACCGCCGCATGCCGACAACTCGACGAGATGGCACTCCGAAAGAAAACAAAAACAAGAAAAGAATGAGAGTGAGGCATTTTCCTTTCCTCAAACGCATACATTCCCCGCCCTTTCCGGCCCCTTCTCTTTTTTGACAAACGCTCCAGTGGCACGCGAGTTTCGTCGTTTATGTATGTTCACTTTTTCCATGTACATGCTTTTGCTTTTCAAATGCACATTTGACCCCGATTCCAGCGAGGGAGACGTGACAGGGACGTCCAAATTGAATATCCTCCGTTACCGTTGACAGGCGTGGATCAGGCTTATGAGGAAGCCCCGCGATTAGAAAAACAACAACAAAATTAAACCGGAATAAGAGGCCGCCATAGTTCCCATGATGCCGGAGTGTGCGGGGGAAGGGGAGGGGGGCAGGGTGGAGGAGGGGAGGAGAGGGGATAATGGTGGCCCTCCTTCTGATAATGCGGTAGTCACAGGTAAGCACTGACAGCCAGTCGCCCGACATGAGAGGAATATCTAAGTGATGAGTGGAGTTGTCGACTTGGCAGACAAAATATTTTTGATGGAACAGCTTCAGTCCTTCATCGATTATCATGCCTGAAAACGAAGCAGGAAGTGCAGGGGGATAAATATAGTGGTATATTTTTATTTATTTACTTACAATGCTGATGATCCTTTTGGGCTGTCTCAAGAGCATTCTTTGAAATAAAAGAGTGAAGCAAGAAAACAACCAATTACCGCGACTACAATAATCCTTTCATTTCTTTTCGGATTAACATGAAAGTTTACAAAATCATTCCACCGACGTTAATTAAATTGATTAGGCAGTCTTTGAATGCAAATCAAAGAACACATTTTAAAAGGTATCTGCCCTATCACTCCCAACGAAAAGGTGGCCATGCATTCAGAGCTATCCCATTCCTCGATCGCTGTTGCCAGAAAAATGTGCTTTAGAAATTAAATTTTGAATTTGAAGGCTTCACTCCAAACTACTTTTCTTTTACTCAGTGATGCCTTTTTTTACCAAAAAAGTTTTATATAGTCGCTGGAGTAAATAATAAAGTGCACTAAATCCGGTTGGAAGAAAATACATATCTTCAAATTTTTATCAATTTGTTTTCTTAATAATTTTAAAAGTTTTAGTGTGACCGTAGCTGGAAAAACCAAACTTACCTCAAGCCGTTAAATCAGCTCAGGGTAATGAGTTTGCATACTGCACTTATGAATACCAGATTACGTGTGTATTTTGCAGATACGAACAATTTCAGGGCTGTAGGACACATATATGTCCCAGATGAAATCGTTCGAAACTCTTACCCTTAAAAAATTAAGAGCCCTTGTCTATACCTTGCGTGATGCAATTGATCAAATCAGACATATACATAGTGCGACGCCATTACATCAAACAAGTGATAGCTTGCTCTTTAAATTTTTTTCTATACCTAAAAGTGTGAAAACAAGACCGATTGTGTTGAGGTGAATGTGCATAGGCATTACCGAAGTGATGAAGTTGTGTATTTGGCAGTGACTTGAATGATCGAAACACCAAAAGCACTAATGTCCGTTCCACGACGGTCACCTGACAAATGACCATTCGCAAAAAACAAACAACATAAGCTAAACTCCGTTTCTTATTCTTTACACATAATGCTTAAATACGATATTGGTTACATGATTGGGAAGGAAATGGAATATTTCTTTCCAGTATACACGACAAGACAATGCCTGATTTTTTTTCTTCCAGGCGTTTGGCATACGGTTCCTGACAGCACATCGTTGGAGTTCGATTTTCAGTATTTTGACATCTCTGAACTATTTTTATTTCGCATTTAATGTGCAATAATCCACGCGCTGTTAACAAATGCTTGCTTATTTGTCCTCGTGGGGCTACTTCCCTTAGAGTGAAGCTGAGGTAGCAGGGAGTTTAGAAAATATATTGAAAAGTAAGTACTTCCCCATGCACCAAAACCCGCCACCATGTTGTGCAACTGGATGTTCTACTGTGTTTAGATACTCAATTTTAAAAGTGAAACTAGGAATTCAAAATTAGCAAGAAAAACACTCTGAAATTTGAAAACTCAACGTTTCAAGCCCAGCTATGCTCCTTGATCACAAGTGACTGTTTTTGTCCTTGTCGTCGTATTCTAAAGTGCCCGGTGTCATATTTTTGCAAGCGCCTGGTGTCTTTGAAATTGCCCGGTGCAATTGTTGCATTTCAAGTTTCAGAGTATTTTTTGTGTTGTCTTTTTCTCAACAATTCTCGCGCGACGCATCTTTGATTAAGATGCGTCAACCGGGAAGATTCGAGAAAAAGCAACTCTAAAATCTAAAAGACCCCCTGAACTTTGAAATGCAACAAAAGGCACCCTGAACTTTGAGATGTGACAATCGCACCGGGCAATTTCATAGACACATGGCATTTAAAAAAGGTGAAAGACGACGATAAGGACAACAGCAGTCACCCGTGATCAAAGGACCGAGCTGGGTTTTGGGTTTTCAAATTTCAAATGGTTAGATTTTTTTTATTTTTTTTTCTATTCTAAGATTAATTTTGTAAAGCTGAACTTTATAAAAAAAATAGTGGTGTGACATTATTAAAAGGTCCGTAATTGGAGAATGTTCGCCCACGGACGTGCACAAAAATATTAGGGTGTTGATTGATGTTATTCCGATAGATATTCTCCTAATTCCAGGAATAGTACTACTGTCGTATGTCAACCCACAGATATACATTTAGATACAATGTGGAACCAAGACGAACCAAAAACTGTAGCGTGCTGTTGCAACGAGCGAGGTCCCAAAAAAAGCAGGGGAAAATTACCCCAAACGATGTAGCCACAAAGAGCTCCATGGCCTTTCAATCTACAGGCCTATACATGGTCCCGAGTCGGATAGTTCCCAACGATTGCCGGACCTCGTCGGTACCGCGTGAAACCGGGAATCGACCGCAATGACTCCTCTGCGGTGGAAAGATATTAATTCTATATCTGGGGCAGGACAGAAAGCTAAAAACAACAACAACAACAATGATAGAAACGATCAGGTGAGAGAAGGGGAAAATGGGCTACACACGGAGGCCATGGGGTCTGGGCACTTTTATACGCATCACATTTGGGCGAGCGGTTCCCCCAATTAGGGTCTCACAAAAATCCGCGATGGAGCGGCGACCAAAAAAAAAGACGCAGAAATGCTGCCTCATTTCTTCGGTCAAGAGTTTTTCGAGCGAAGCAAGCTCCAGCCAGCAGCGCAAACGATGCCAGCATTCTTGGCAGAATCGGCGAACAAAACAACAGGTCGAACCGTGCGTACCGGTGGAGGAGAGGATAGGAGAGCTGAGATTTCAGGTGGTTGGAAGTTGGAAATCCGTGATTCGAAGTACGCTTGTTTACATTAACGCTCAGTTTAACAGTAATCTTAAGTAATTACCCATCGTCATTTCTTCTTGAGTGGACTGCTAGTCTTAGAAAAAGTACTTTAGCGCGAATATAAGGTTTTAAAATTAAGATCAACCAGAAGTGATCGAAAGTCAATCTAAGGTAGCTATACTTGTTGAAACTTGCAATATACTACTGCTTACAAAATCCCACAAAAACTGGAAAGATTTCACCAGCTGCAACGACACCACTGTTTCCGATTCAATGCGAGTTTTTCTAATGACATATTATATTTTCACGTGCGGGGCGGAGTTAGGAAAGTACGCGGCTGCCTATTTTATTTTAGTTTCAGGCACGAGTTCGCCACATACAACTTTTACTTTCAGTTTTAAATTCATTTGTTTTTGTGTCTTTTATTCGGGACAACATGCGAGTTTCTTAACGTCGTAAACGTTTATGAAGAGGAATGAACATCGAGTTTAGGCTCTTTTATGTCACAAAACAAATGTTATATGCTTGAGGAATTGAAATGTAATGAACTATCCAGTCATGGGCAGCTATCTTCAGGTATATATACACAAGGGTTGTTAAAGGCAAACGTTATTTTATTAGCCAGAGATAATAACACCATGCGTAGATATATATATTTAAAAGCTTCAATAATTTCGATAGCAAATGTTTTCCATTTTTTTAAAGATGTTCAGAAGTTGCGCTGATAATGTAAAAAATAAAAAACAAGCATGAGTATAATAGAGTTCTGCTATTTTGGTTCTCGCATCAGCAGCTTAATTCCACAATGAATCAGGCAAGTTCTCATTGACGGTGCTAAATGTTTATTTGTTAAAATTCCACACGGCAGTTGCGTATTTTAAAAGCTATAGTTCTTTAATAGCCCTTAAACCATGCGTGCCTTTAGTCTAAAGACTAAGGGTAAAACAGATATCACGCCTTAACTGCTATCGAAGTCAATTTTCAAAAGTGTAAAGCTGAACTTACTGCACGACAAGGTGCCCAATGCACGATCAATACCTAAAGCGTTTCTTATTCAAAGTTTATGAAACAAACTTACTCGATACTTAAGGAGACTAAGCATTAGTTGTGAGTACGAACCTCCAGCTTTCAAATTCGAGTGGAAGGATAGCACCAGCGGGTCTCGAAAGCGGTCAAACCTCAAGAGATCTCTGAACGCTCTAGATGTTCATAATTCCGCCTGCAGCCGCGCAGACTTCCGCCTGGCCCAATGAGAACCGGAGGTTCAGTCACTAACGAAGCGACGCGGCTTGCTGAGCTCGAATATGAACGAGGGCGAGCGACCTAAAAAGTAATGCTTCATAATTACTTCGTTTGGCGGTCTCCAGAGCTGCTATATTCATCAAAAGTTTCTCCGCCAAACGCACAAGGAGCGCCTTTTTAACCTTCTTTTCTTTGCGGGTTTTACAGGAGATGCACTCCTCTAACTGATGCTCAGAGGTGTTAAAGGAGCGCGTACAGCTGCTGCAAGAGGTCGATCATCACTTCGTTGAATTTAATGTTGAACTGTTTTGTGTGGACCATGCAGCGCCCCACCGTTATGTCCCAAAAAAGAAAAGCCTAGGAAACGCTAAGAAACGAACCACAAAACCGAATGCGTGATCATATTAGTGCACGCCCTGCGTTTTTTAAGGTGTAAGAGACTATAAGTGCCATGCAACATTAACATGAGCACTTTTTTATTGTAAATTCATATAAAACTTTCTAATGTTAAGAGTTTCGATGCTTGCGTTATGAATCGATGATGCGTGCCACCTAATAACCTGCCCTTTTCTAAGCGAATCAACTAATATAAATAGGCTTCATAATAGGAAATTCAGTACCATCTATATAAATCAGTAATGTTACTTACATATCTCAAATAGACAAGGCAGGAATGTATAATTCATCCGTGATTCAGTGCGCCTTCCTCTACATGACGGGTCGTCTCAAAATATGTTTCCGCATTTTATCAGAAATTCACGAGAATGTTGCAAATCGGATTTAAATAACGCTCTTCGAAGTTTACCCCGGTCTGGATTATGGTTTGATTGCGTCTATCTCGATTTTATTTTTATTCGAGGAAAAACTCGAGATTCGGTGACAGGTTGGAAGTGCTGGACAAGCTCCTCCCGCAAAGCCTTTTATTCTTTCCACTGTAGCCGAGCGAACTCTGGAGAGGAGGGGAGAAGGGACTCACTTCCTTTCCATCGTTCGCTCTGCCAAAGTGAAATGAGAGGCGGGCTTTACGGCAGGTGTTTGTACTGCACTCTTAACTTGCAGTTGACTATAGTTTGACTCAGTCAGTGATACATTTTGTGTTTAATAATTGCGACCATATTTTACATTGAAGGCGGACGATTTTTATTCTGGTTCGAAAGACGTGAAGAGAGCGACCACCTCAGACCGAACACCTGGCCTTCAAATTGTCTTGTTTGTCCCGCAAGACGAAAATGCTTACACCTAACTTTTCAGTCATAAAATGGTCTAATGTGCACAATACCTATCTGGTCATTATTATTTTTTTTTGCAAAATGTTTGTATGAGCAGGTTACGAGAAAGCGTGGAAGTCGTCAAGATAAAATCAAGCCCCATTATTGAATTACTACACTCCATTTCAACTTACGTCCGATGGCTACCCCCACTCGAGGCAACGGAGTCATTCAAGCTTCTCAAAAAGAACTAGACCACGGCATATTTTTTTTGTCTTTCTGCGCGGGTGTCACCGGCAACTGATCCAATCAAACACGAAGGTTCCTTGTTAGACCGCGTTGTTGGTCTGTGCATTTCTGTTTCTCTTGCAACTAACTTCTAACACCGGTCGGACTTAGTATATAAGCAGAAATAAATAAACAAATAAATGAGCAATGCAACAGGTGGAAGTTTAAAGTTCGATCCAATTGATACTCTGACAAAAATAGCGTTCGTTTGACCACAAAAGGCCGAGAGTTGAATGACCGCATCACTCGTGCAGTCAGTTTGTTTGTAATGAAGCATCTAAACTACCTGGTGATTGAAGAGGCTCGTCGCGCTAAGCCATTGCTCAGAAAATTGGCCGGTGGGTCACGGCGCTGACATTTTTGTCAGTCTCCGGCGCATCGGCTTGTGGGGACGGGCACTCTGTGCCTGGGGGGCTGGCGAGATCGCCTCACTTTTCGGGCCCGTTCAACCCGTCTTCGCGAGCGAACGTACGCAGCTTTCTCGCCGCGGACACGCCGAAGCGACCCCAATATCAACGTCGCTTTGACGCAAACCTGCCTGGTGGACCGCATACGAACGTTCCCCCAAAACCCCACTTCGCCAGATGCCTCTTCGCGCTAGCGCCACAGGACAAGCCTTTGGGCGGGAACGCCACCAGTTCTCAACTGTCAAAGCAAATACAGATGATGAACGCCACCGCTCGGGCCGGCCATATTGGTCCGTTGCAGCTTGAGGTTAACGCGTAACGCACAAAAATAAGCAAAAATAAAAACAAAAAAAGACAGACGTTACGCCTGTTTGTGGACGACACACTGCGGAATCGCGGCGTTTCTTGCGGGCCCTCCAAGTCGCCGAGAAGGTGGGTCAGTCAGAAGAGAAGTATAAAAATGAGTCGTGAAGCCCGTCCGCGTCTAAGGCGCCGAGCCGTGAGTTGCCGGCGAACACGACGATGAAAACAAGCGGGCTGGTTTCAGCGACGTCCACAGTCAGACATCTGCACACCTTCACGCATTGAAATTTTTTTTCCGGCTTGTATCTAAGTTTCTTTTGCTATATTCTCACTGCAAATAAGAACAACCCTTTCGTTTCCGCGACGAAGTGGCGGTACGCTACGACTGTCTCGGCGAGGTCTCAGTCGAAACTGCGAGCGGGGATTATACCAAAGAAGGCGTGAAAAAAGATGGGAGATTAGATTGCACTGCTTGGCTGAACTCACCGAGTTTTACCGCTGTGCCACTTTGAATGTTGTACGTTTCTGCGAAGCCAGCAAACCTTAACAAAAAAAAACAATAAATCTTAACAAAAAAAAATTCTTTACAAAAAGTCTAAATGAGGGGTTTGCGGCGAGACCAAAGCGCGCCTCAATCGGTGTTATTTCCAGCAACGTGTCACTGAGAAAAGAAAACCTTTGTCCTGCTTTCCGCGAGGATTTCGAAAATGTCTGGTTCGGATATTCTGTTGACTGTGTTCCCTGCTCGTAAAACTGCTGGCCATCCTACTGGACTGTGGTTTATTCAGTGGTATTACAGGGGGATTGTTTCTTTATTGATGCATGCAGTGTTGCAAGAATTTTCTCAAGCCTTTTTAAATTTGTTTCTGATCTTTTTTTTTTTGTATGCAGCAGAAGTGTTTTTGTTTGCGAGCTTAAGTTTTGAGAGTGTCCGTATTTCTGCTCTTGTGGGTTTTCTGCAAGCATCTACGTACAAATGGTTAATAAAAGTCTTTATTATTCAAAATATGGACACTACCCAGCGAGAAATGTACACAATAATATAGTTCCTAAAAGAAAAAAGTGTACTCATTATTCACATAGTTTACCAAAATACACTGATTAGTGACCATATTCTTGCTTATCGGTGAGTTAACCATCTCCCATGAATGTTATCTTACTGATCATTGCTAATTACCTTAATTACCTTGGCTCATTTGTGTTTTATTAGACTGTCTTCACTCTTACTGTTTTTGTGTGCGTTTTCTGTTACAGTTTCTTGAAAGAATGACAGAAGCGGCCAGGAATGGATAGTCTTCGTGAAATTCGTAAGTGCACTTCTTATCATCAAAAAGCACTCCTATAATATCATACTGAATGACGCACTTACAAGCGTCATATATCTCGATTCCCGAGCAACACGTGTTCCGTTAAGTCAATTTAAGAAATGCAACATTCTGTGTTTCACCATAGAATTCGATATAGTTTCACACAACAACTCCAAAAAGTATTTGTCAAGTTAATTGATTACTTGAATACCTGCTTCATAAAGTTTCCTGAAACACGTCTTAGCAAACCTTTATAAAAAAAGAAAAAAAAACTCTGCCATGTAGAATTTTTTTACTACCTGTAAGGTATATGGGCTTTCTTTAACCTTGCTTAGCTTCAACAAAAGGTGCTGTAGAGAAAGTTAAAACAGGAGTCCAACCTGTTTAGGAGAAGGAGCCTAAAGCTTAGGAATCTAACAGGACACTATGGTGGCAATATAGTTGCCCGGGCCAGCTTGCTCTAGCCGTCAATCGTTTCCTTGTGTTTTGGCGTCAAAGGGGCACTTTAACGGCTTGTGTGTTTTGCCTCAAAATTATTTTACGCAGCATAGGTTTGTGCTGTTTCCTTTATTGCAGCACACCATTTGTTTATGGAATAATATAAGATTAACGTTTAAAAATGTGTGCATTCTATTTAATAAAAATCAGAGAGAGAGAGAGGAACGTTAAGATATTGGGAACAGTTTCTTTATTGGGGAAAAAAAGAATAAATATTAGGACTCATTGTGTTAAAGCCCGGGGAGAGGGCTAGTTGCCCTCCCATTGCGCATTCTGGCAAACGTCCTTTTATTCTAATTGCTAAGCAATCTTCTTCTTTCTTTTTTGTTTGTTTGTAAGAGTTTATGTCAGTTCTGTCCAGCTCACAACCTGCATTGGAGGATATTTTCATTGGACTGACATACCGGTTATCAGGGACAGAAATTCGAGCAGTTTAGAAAACGTGAGTTTAATCACACGTAAACCAACCCAAACCCTTCGAATAAGGTTTACATATCGATGTTATGTATTTTTTTCCAAGGTAGTATGTTTGTCCTGAGTTTACTTGCGGCTAACTACTTATCGAAATGCGAGTGGTAGAACTATAAACGAAGGGAGTCTCATAGCAAAGGGGGTGTGGGGGGGGGGGGGCACTTTATCATGTACTAGAAAAAGCGTCTACATCGCAAACCAAGGGTCGAAGGAAGACCTTATACAGCGCCCTTGCACATCTTGAGCATTGTCCGTCTCTCCCTTGAAGTGGCCAGGAGTTAAATTCACCAATCGATAAAACGAAAAAGCCAAGCTAGAATCAAATATGTCAAGAAAACGAGAACAATAAAAAAAGTAAAAAGATAGCCGTCGTTTTTGTTTTCTCGGTACGTTCTTTATAATAGAAGTTTAATTTTCAATTGTCCATTTCAATAATGAAGGTCACACTTTTTTGTTGTATATTCTGTTCTAAAATATATACTGATTTGACGCGTTGAAAAAAAATGTAAATTTATACTTATATCATCAAAAGTCGTTGCGCATCACGTGAAGTCCTTGAATGATAAAAAACAAAGGAAAAGGGCAGGTTTTTACGTAATGCGTGTTTTTGTATGTGTGCACGTAAAATAACGCCTTGCTCATTCAGCGAAGAAAACAATTACTCGCTCATTGTCGTTTACAAAACAAAATGCGGCGGCCTCTAAGAAGCGTCGGGGCGCCTCGTGAGAAATGTTTGCTCTAGACGCTCTAGTTTTCAAGCTTCGCCGGAAATCACGCACAATTAAAAAAAAACAAAAAAAAACACGTATTCTTAAAAGGCATATCTAGACAAACCGCAAGCACATCTTGAAAAAAATAAATTTACTTGAACTTGGAATCAGCTGCGCGCCAAAAACTTATATTCCGTTTTCTCTCTCTCTTTCTCTCTTTATTGTTGTTTTTCCGCGATGAAACAAAACCTCGAGATCCATCCCGATCTAGAGTCGCTACGCTCGAGATGGACGACCCTCTTTTTGTTCAGACATTTCCTCGTTTCGTTGCTATATGCGCTTTTTTATAGCCGTGTTTCCGCACCAAGTGGCGCCATGGATCGCTAGACCCTGCTTGGAATCCGCTGCTCCAGGGAGTCTCTCAAGAACATTCTGCGCATGCGTGCGCGCAATGGACATGCGCTTCTTCGCGTGACGCTGCTGGGGCATGAACGAGAGTGGCGAGAAATTGACGTCAAGCCGTGTGCACACGGCTAACGAGCGAACCGTTGTACTTGAGCCCAAAGAAAAAAAGAAACGGTTGTTCCCTGGAAAGTATGGTTGCAACACAAATATATGTTACAATGCTGGAGCGCACGGGCGAACGTTCACTTTCTACGGCGAATGCAGGCTATATAGAATAGACTTTTTTTTTGCGTTTTCGTTTTGGTTGCATTATTTTCCGCTCCTTCGAAACCGATAATTGCAGCTGCGTTCTAGGGTTGGAGCTAGAAAAGGGTCGGTTGACCCGCCGAAATTGAAGTGCAGCCTCGCGAAGAAACTAAGGTTTGCGCAGCATTAGTGAAATCGGTTCGTTATGCCCAGGTGAATAGCGGTGCTAGTCCCACCTTGCGTTGACTTGGTTGTGGCGCTATTGCATAGGTACCCGTATAGCACACATTATGACAATCATATTGAAGGAATGGTCACTATTTGAATGGGAAAGTGTCTCTGTCTGACTGTCTGTGATTTAAGTAATGTTCCATTGGGAGTAGGCCTTGTCGATCGCTTTCCTCTGCGCTCCTTGCCCTACGACTTGTGTCCGTACTATCTAGTAGTTTCAGCTTTGAAACGAAATAAAGGATACAAAGGAAAATATAGTTTTAGTTGAGGAGGATACAACCTGCCTGACAAAGAATCTTTGAGGTAACAAAACAAAAAAATGCATATGTACGAAACATATAGTAGAATGCACATACGTATCGTATCCAGGCTCTGAAACAATCCTTTTTTTAGAAAAGAGGGCACCCCCCCCCCCCCCCCGGTTTTGATTAGCCAACTTGAATGGCTACATAACGCTTTTAAATTTATTCACAAAAATGTATAAACAAATATTCAGAAATGGCCCTGCCAACCCACCTCTTCAACTCGTAGGAAAACATACGTGAAACATGTTATCTTTAGCTAAATTATTTAATTAGATAATTAACAGTTAAATAACTCTAAGGGTTTCCCATGTTTCTCTCCAAACAATCATTTTTGGAGAGATAATTTTACTTCGCGTACTCAGTGTTAATTAAAAAAGAACAATAGAGCTTTTTATTATTATGTTGGTTATTTAATAAAATGTGCTGTGGTACAAGTTTAGTGTTCCTGAAACATATCTTCAAGCAAAACTTGAAAAAGCGTTCCTCTACTTCTATTTAACACTGATTATGCAGAGTGAAATTAACACCCTCCTGGAGAAAAATAAGAAACCCGTGGAAATATTTACTCGTTAATTATTTAATTAAATAATCTACCTATGATTAAAATTCTTTTTCCCAGGATCCCAAAAAGGATTCAGGGCATTAGCAAAGCCACTTTTAAGTAGTTTGTATTTTTACAGTTTTGTTTATAAATTAAAACGTATTTTTAGCTGTTCAAAATGATCGCCAGGGACCAGAATCTTATATTTAACAGTTCGTGAACTATTTGACTGTGCTTCCGCAACGTGCATTCCACACCATCAAGATCGCCGTTCTTTGCAGACGATAGGTAGGAGTTTGATCTGAGATTGCGGAGATCTTTGTCAGACCGACCATAACCGCCCCCACCCCTCTCTTCCCCCTCGGATGCGCTGTGAATAACGCGCTCATATATGGCCCCCAGTTAATACCTTATATACATAGCTTGCAAGTGTCGCCTTTGCTCGGTACTGACGGTTCTTTCTACTTACTGATTCCCTCGAGCTACTCTTCTGCGGTGTGAAACTAGCACGGTGAGCCGAACACTCGTCGCACATAGAATACCGGCTTAGCCGCGTATGACGACGTTATGGGCAAGTCAAAGTGCGTGCATTTCTCGGATATTATTACTACTAGGTGAGATTGTCACGTGTTACCTCCACCAAGCGGCAACGGTCTTAACTACGGTAGTACCCTTGGCCGTACATGGGCCCTTGACGTCACGAGCGCGACACGCATTGCACTTCATGCTGGCCGATTTTGAAGCGGGAGGTAGAGAGCTCTCGGCCACGTCATTTCGTTTCCGTACCACTTTAAAAGGTTCAGTCTGTGTCGGTGTTGCAGAATTAGCCCTCCCATTCCATTCGGTCGTGTTTTCATACTGGAGCTAATACTATGCTACGGTGGCAAGAATGGGAGGTGTCAGCATCGGCGCGCGGGAGGAGGAGTAGCCGGTCAGGATGAAGCGGTGGCGCTGCTGTCGACATTGAGATGCGGCGTCCGATCCCGTCCGCTGCGATTCGGGGGCTTTCCTGCTCCACGAGTAAGTATCGCGTGCGATATGCGCTCCTTAAGATACTTTTGAAAGTTAGGCTATGTTGATTTTTGACATATGGTTCACGTAACACAAGAATAAATCTGCCGACGCTTTTGCCGTCGTCATTGTCGTTGGGAACGGCGAACAAGGAGGTTTTCTTCTGTCTCGTTTTCGCAGAAATATACCCCGTGGTGCATTCGAGAGCAAAGCAGTGTGGTGGTCGTTTTACCATGGCGGTAGTCTGGACGTAGGGGGCAAGTTTTCCGGAAAGAGCACCACGAACGAGCACTTCTAGCGAAGCGAGTGAGCCTTTCCAGGCGTGGCGTCTGCAATAGGCATCTTGTATTGTATTGTGTTGTATTTATGCGGCGATCGCCTTTGAACTGTGCATATATTAAATAAACACGCCAAGACATAAAAAAAGGAGTCAGAAAGAAGACTATTCACTCGTTGAGCTTCAACAATGTGCTGCCCACCAGGCCTCGAGCCTCTGCTTAGAGCACTGCACCTACGTGTTCGCCTCGGTAAACCCGACGGCTTGCTCACTGCCGGACACTCAAGAACCAGTTTCTTTCATGTCACCACACGAACTGTATAGTGTGTTGCTCACGTTCGTGCCGTACTTTCGTCGATACAGGCGGCTACGCAAGGCAATACCTTGGGCCTCGGCGAGTTTGCTGCCAAGTATATGTCCGCACCAGAGGTATAGGAGAAATGTGGGTCTTGAAAGCCACGTAAAGGTGCACGCTTGAGTGTTTTTGCATGTCTGCTCTTCTTCGGTCAACCTATATGGTCTTAATTTGCTCTCTCACCTTGGCAACTCACTCTTTTTTTTTTTTTTTTCGGAGGCTCGTCGGACATTGAAAGACCCCGGACTTCGTCCCCAGTCGGATGCTACGGCGTCTCCATGCTGTGTGCGCGCCTGTTAGGTGAATGTACACGAAAACCCGCCGCCCCAGCAATTTCCATTCAAGTGTCGCAACTGGGAGTAGTACTCCAACCTGTTGCTGGCCTCCCGTGCCTCAAAAGAGGACCAGCCAAGGTCTCCTTGGATCAGTTCGTTTGCGTCTCTGCCATGACATCCTAGTGCTTGGCGTACGATTTTTCTTTGTCGCCACTCGAGGTATTCTCGGATCTCGCTGGGGCCACACGTAACGGCACTGGCAAAAGTCAATCCTGGAACAGCGACCGCTCTCCAAAGTTTGAGGTTATTACGTACTTATCGCAGCTCCAAAGACTCTTTCGACGTAGCACATTTCGCATCCTCAGCGCTGATGCCTTGAGATTCTCATGATGCTCTGCCCGGTAATCTTCTGCACTGGTCAGGGTCACTCCAAGTATCTGTATCGGCTACTAACAGGGAGCGCAGTGTTCTGGAGCGTGAGGAATTCAAGGCCCTCGCCCTGCCCGGAGAACAGCACCACGATCGACTTGTTGGCAGTGAATCGCAGTCGAAGCCGAAAAGCTTCCGTTGCGCAGGCGATCAGTAGTTTCTTCATGTCTGACGCGTTTTCGGCCATCAGTACTAGATCATCTTCAAAAGCAAGCCCGGGAGCCGCCATTCGACCATGTCTACGTGCTGGATATGTTGCAGAGTAAAACCAATGCCTGCTTGTTCCAGCACCCTCTTCATGCCGGATGCATACATCATGTATAGACCATTCCATTTAGCGCTCTCTGGGCGGTACCATTTTGTTCGACAGCAGCGCCCTCTCCATACATCCGGGAAATTCAGCGGGTTCGGCGGGGTAAAACGAGAGAGAGGGCACGCGCCCGACTCCGCTAGCAGACGACAAACCGGGAGGTTGCCATTCTCCATCTTTGAGCTGTACCGGCGGGCTGTACGGAACATCGAACTCTCGCTCGTGGCTGCCATTGTGAAGTGGTTCGCGTTTTTAGAATAGTTATGGCTACTCCAAAATCAGCCTATAGATCTCTGTTGTTCTATTTCGGTAAATGATCACCTAGCATATCTTTTTTCCATTACTTAAATAGCAGTTGAGTCAGCCGGCAGTACTGCCCTCAACTACTGCGTGTATTGCGGCAGGAGAGCACATTTTTATTTATTATTTCAGACTTCCACTCATGGTCGCTAAAGGCCTACACCAGTACGAACTTTGTACAGTAAAACAGGTACAGCAACCGGATTTACTTTTCGCCGGAGACCGGCCAATCTGACACAGTTTTCTCTATTTTTTTATTTGCACGCAGGTAACAGCGTAATTGGACCCTGTTAGTATTTTTATATAGCATAGTATTTATTACACGATAACTGGCATACCACAATCTGCGCATCTGCGCTTGAAATTTCCAAAATGACGCGATTTTAAACAGAGTTTGCACGCCAGCCGGATGCTATAATACAGCCCACTCGGCGGAGCAGACGACATGCGGGTGAGGGGGAGGGCATTTTTTTCTCTCTATTACCCTCTCTACTATGACCCTAATGCAACGGTCGATAGAACGGGGGATATCGGGCAGCCCTGACGTAGTCCCTGTATCAGTAATGAGGCATTCATGCTTGATGCCAGGAACAATAACTTCTTTTATATCTAGCGCGCGCTCCTTCATGTCTGTGCGTGCAGGATTCGCAATCTTCTATCAAGTTCAAGTTCTCCAGTTCAAAGTCCTCCACCAACTGTCTCATTCTGCCGTTATTATCTTCCCGTCTATCTATTTCGGCCAGGTGACCATTAAATTCCCCCATTATCACCACAGAGAGACCGGTTTGCAGGTTGTGTATATCCCGAAGAACACACTCGATGATATTGTTATTCTTTTCTTGGCGGTCATTTCCCACAGAAAGGTGAATATTGCAGACGGCTGTCAGCACGTTACCTATCTTTCCATGCACTTAGGTGCTCCCGGCCGTCCTCGCATGTCCGAAGTCATGCTGGTCCATGACTTGACCAAAGCAGTCCTACGCCTCCACCTCGCCTCTCACCTTCAGCTCGATTGCAGCCAGTCCAGCACTAGGCTGAATCTTTGGTGGTTCTTCCATGTCCCGCAAGTGGTTTTCCCCTACACCGAATATAGAAACATACTTTGTGTGGAGGGCCGTGTACAATTCAAGTCCATTTCGTTGACACCGCGCATCACTCATATTAAAAAAAAAAAAAACCTACCACAACACTTCCCTGTTTTCGCTGGGTGGTCATTGATCTTCGTTTTTTAACGTAAGGCGCGACCAACCACTTTTTGCGTAGGAAAAAGCGCCAAATTAAACTAACTCACACTGAAAATACACGCACACGGGAAAAAGATCATTCACGTCGCGCGACGTGAGTGATCTTCTTTCCGGTGTACGTGTATTTTCAGTGTGAGTGAGTTTAATTTTGCGCTATTTCCTACATGATGAACACCCGACTCGCCCTAGCCTCCATCCTAAGATGCTTCTAGCGCTCCCGCTCGCGGCATTTTTATCACTTCTGATTTTGTATAGCTTCGACCTGCTGTTGGACTACTTGTTGCACAAGGTGTAGCAACTCCGGTGATGGAGGAGCAGGAGGGGTTCGAAGAAAATTCCCATTAATCCAGTATCTCAGAGTCGATGAGCTCGCCACCTATTGTCGTCAGAATATACTAGGCGCCGCCGCACACGGAGCGAGCTTCACGATGCTGACACCTCTCCCTTCTAGCCACCCTAGGTTCCGCAAACAACGAACAGTTCATGTCCTCACGCTCCGTCCATCCTTCTCTTCACTATCCTTCGTGATCTTCTCTCAGCGGCAAAGATTCACTATAGGACACCACACAATACCCCCTCGTAGAGAAGGATCGGTGACCGAGTGGGCAAGCGCACACCAGCTCGGAGCACGTGGAGCGAAAGCTCGCGCTGCAGAACCTAAAGATCCTGGGTTCGATCCATGGATGAGCATCGTGCCGGCGTGCGGTCGAGCACCACTAGTGCGTGATGCAGGCTAAAGACCCCAGGCTAGCAGTTATACTGCACTGGCTAAATTTCTCATCTACAGTGGGTAACCATGTCGCGATATTCAGGCAGGCTAACCTCACGCTATATAAACAACTAGCGACTCATTAATTTACTTATTACCCCCTCGTAGGAAAGTTTCTTAGGGGTATAGCCTGTACGGAGGTTTTTTTTCCTGGTGGATTTTCGCAGGGGTCGGAATCGCTTAGCTAGCTGTTTCCGTTTCTCCGGTTTCTCCGTTGCCCCCTTGTGACTGCAGTCCTGGTGGATAGGCTCGCGACAATCTCAATTAGTTGCAGCACCATCCTCCTGGTGTGACGAGGGTGCTTGGTCCGATCGCTTTTTACACTTGCACAGGTGGACCGAACAATGGTGTTTCCTTTGCATGGTGTGTAGGAAGCGTCACTCGAAAGTAGTCTCCGACATCTACTACTAAAGGCTTTTCCCTCCGCCTATCATTGTGCATTCCTTGCTGAGTTTCTGGTAATGCGCAATGCGCTGGAGGAGCTTATGCATCTCAGTGTTAACAGGATCGTTCAGACACGGGAAACCCACGACGTCTTGGTAGTGTTCACATTTTGCGCCCATGAATTAGTTCCGCAGGGGATAGCTTTGTCGCTACATGTGGTGTACTTAAGTGTACAGCCAGAAACTCGGTAATGCAAGTAGGATTTTTTTCCCCTTGTATGATGGTTTGAACGCACCCCTGAAGTACAGGGTTGAGCATTTCAACCCGGCCATTAGATTGCGGATTGTGGATCGCGGACCGACGGTGAAAAATTCCGTCGACTTCAGGAACTCTTGGAATGCGTAGGATATCAACTGTTGAACTTATTCATGGACTCAAAATGCGACCACCTCTGTGCCAATTGTTGTGTTTTAATACAGGAACCTTGGCTATAGGCTCAGCTAAAACCGAACTGTTCCTGTTTTCGCGCTCTGTCCATCCTTCTCTGTCATTTGTCTTCTGTCAGTGGCGAAGAACCGCCGGTTTTCTCAACACAGTTCAGCTCCAGGAGGATCGGTGACCGAGTGGGCTAGCGCACACCAGCTCGGCGCACACGGAGCGAAAGCCCGCGCTGCGGAACCCAGGGATTCTAAAGTAAATCCCCACTCCTGCCCGTTTCGATCTAGATTAGCATCGTACCGGCGTGCGGTCGTGTATAAGTACTGCGTGATTCACGTTAAAGACCCCAGGCTAGCAGTCGAACTGCACTGGCTACATTTGTCATCTACAGTTGGTAACAGTGTTGCCATGTCCTGGCAGACTAAGCTTCCGCTGTATAAACAACTAACGACTAGTAATTTGTTTTCTTTTCCCCACACTCCATTCAGGGGAATTAGAGTTTCCGACAATTTCATTTCGTTCAACTCCTCGGAATGAAAACACTGGGCCCATTACCACTTCTGGAATGGCTGAACTGTTCCATTCCATTCCTCTAATTCCTAAATGTGAAAAATGACTCCTGACAGCTACATTGTATAGAGAGCAAAAGCAGCGTAAAGTTGACTTTTTCAAACGCACAGACCACAGTAAAAACTTGTGAAACGCGTTCCTAGAGTACAGATTCTGCCGAGCCGAGCGTTGGTCTCAATTTCATTTTATTGCGAAAAATTCTGATATGGGACTGAAAAGTTCTTAAAACCACGAAAATGTTAATGACGTCGAGTGGGAGACAGTAAATTTACAGCTAATGAAGGCTGTGCAAAACCCAAAATTTAATTTAAAAAAATAGATTGTGATATAGAATTATCTCTTTCCCATGTGCACTCTTGGATGGGTGTTTGAGCCCGTTGCATTCTTCTCCGATAGTAAAAACAAATATGGGTATGAATTTGTTTTTAAATTTTTGTTAACTTATTTTGAATTAAACATTTTATTATGCATTTCTTTACATTACGCACTACTGTATTTTCAAGTAAACATTCTTTTATTTGAAGATGAATAATCTAGTTGTGTATTTTATACTCCTTTCATTGCACCTTGATGCTTGGTTTCGTGGTTGGAGAGTTCTTTTAACTTTCATTTTAGCACGATGTTTATGAAGAGTAACCTGCTATCTGGCCTATACAAATGCAGTTTGCTCCCTTCTATACACTTCAATATTTTCGAGAATCCCAGTCTACATGTGTTAGGTCACAGCCCCGCACGCGCATGTTTGCCACTTCAGAAGGCGAGCAAAATACGCGCCACACGCGCGTACGCTGAAAATGGCACCGACCAGAACAGCTTTTCTGGAATGGTCTATAGATATTTTTCTAAACTACACCAAGGAGCATATGCATGCTACGAGAGTATTTGCCCCTGCTGGCATCTGCAACGGTAACTTTTCGCAAGAAAATCTAAAACAAATGGCACGTTCATTCAGGTAAGCCGTAAGACGAGTCTGTGGGGCACATGTACCCCCTTCAGAGCATTATTCGTGGTGCTTGGGTAATTTGTCAAAAAATGTAATGCGCGACTCTTCCACCTTTCTTCACCAGCGTAACTGCCAGCTTCTGACAGAAGTAGAGCGAATTTGTTAGCGATTTCACGAAAGTAACGAGGCGCGGCTTGCATGAGCGTACCCGGAGTTGCAAAAACGGTTTCTCAAAATTTCAGTTTCTTTCGTTACTTTTACTTTCTGCACGTAGGCCAAAATCATAATTTGCGCATCTACAAATTATTATCAACTTGAGATAGCACGAACGCCCTTGTTTCCTCGTTGTTAGATGCGAGAAAGGAGGGCGCGAGCGTACTTGATTGCCTGCCTCACGCGTTGCCCGCCGGTGACGTCGCGTTTCAATGGCGAGAAAACTGGGGAGAACGATGTTTCGGTTTTGGCAGCAAGATCACTTTTTTAGTTAACTAAGGTGAATCTGGGGAAACGAGACAGCATTTTGGAGTCAGGAAGCCATCCACATTCAGATGATGCCTTTGGATTAGGTAGACGGGCGTATTTGTTTGATGAGGCTTTAGAAATATTTTGCTCGTTCGTGACGCAAAGAAGTTATCTTGCTGTTTGCTTCGAATACCTGCGCAACAGCACCCCTAGTATATGCTGTCAGAAGTGACGCCGCGTATACATGTCCAAAATATCTGTGCACTGCGACAAAAACACAAAACCGATGAGAAAGTGCAATCGCTACGATACCAACAAATGAAGTGTGGGACCATGTCGTGGAACCGTCCTTAAAACGTAAACTTTTACGTTTTCTGCATGAATCTCGCAATTTTTTACCATACTGTCGAGACCGGTTATAACGAAGTCAACGGGAATCGGAAATCACGTCGCTATATCCGCTATTTCGTTATAACCGACTTCCGTTATGACGAGTGCAAAGAAGAATAGGAAAGCGTGATCGCTTCGCTGTAGCCGCTATTTCGTTATAACCGACTTTGTTATAACCGGTCTCGACAGTATTCATTTTGATTCTTTATTCGTTTCTTCAAGCGAATGCTGGAAGTCCGCTAGGCTGAAACCCGTTCTTATTAGGGTACGGTCATTTTCCGAGCCATCGTAAGGTAAAAGCGAACAAAGTATAAGCGTTTAGCAACATACTTTTTTCGGGGTGATATGGGGCCGCTATAGCGGCCCTGAATGTCATATAAACATGAGCTAGTTATGGAACTTCTGGTTTCGCGTGCGCTTCTGGAGTGAGAAGGGCCGCATCGGAGAATGGTGGACGGCGTGACTTTGTCCCCGCCTAGTTAACACCTCTTAGATAACAAAGCCGCAGTGCTGAATGAGATGGCGTCATCAGAGAAGGCCAACGCACAGACTGGAGGCGACGATAGCGTCAAGGTTCGGCTCAAACTTGACTCGAAGCCGAGCGCTGGCGCAGCACTCGTTTCCAATCTGTGTCCAGCGTTGGCCTTCGCTGGTGACGCAAAACTGTCAGCACTACGGCCTTGTCTTCTAGGTGGTGTTCGCGTGGTGGCCTATGACCGCTGGTGTAAACGCGCTATGTCACAATAGCCTATTTGTCGCGCCTCGCGGCACCAGGAACGGCTTCTTGTACTTCGACAACATTTCAGTTGTGGTCGCTTGACCTTCCACCACCCATAAGCCGGTCAGACAGACAAGCCGTCAGTCACCTTAACTGCAATAATGCTGTTTTAAAAACCACATTGACCGTGCGATAGCACTGCGCCAGCGGGCCGTAGACCCTAGTTAAAGATTGACACAACTTCCATTAGAACCGATTCCAGGCCGCGTTTACATGAATGCGGCTTCAGCGTATAGCTTTTAATCGTCCTTCGAATGAAGCCGACGCGGCAACGTTTACATGAATGCGCACCAAGCCCTACGCGGAGGTAGCGCCACGTCGTGTCAAAGCTCAAAGTTAAAGCTGCGTTTCCGGCACCAGTCGCACCACGTGACCACTTTTTCCGGTGCACCGCACGTGAAGCAAGGAAATTAGAAGGGTAGGAGGCAAGGAGGATAGAAGGGTAGGAGAGGGCATGGCGTCAGCCGCGTAGCCTCCACAAGCCACGCTCCCTTGACGCCTCGTCTCTTTCTCATCTTACTCCTTATTCTCCTCACTTGTCAGGCCAACGTGACCACATCACGTGACCGTAGCTAGCCTTCGTCTAGCCTTCGATCTGATAAAACCTACCGGACGGAGCGCGCGCAAGCCTGCAAGGAATCCTTCTAGAATCAACCATCCATCTCACACGTGACATGTCACGCGCACCAATAGCCAGAGAGATCTACGGTCACGTTGGCCACAACATCGTTTAAACGTTTTATGACTAGGCTTCACACATATTGCAACGTGCCCTCTCCTAGTACTTCTAACCTCCTTGGTAGGAGGGGCATGACGTCAACCACGTAGCCTCCACAAGCCATGCTCCCTTGACGCCTCGCCTCTTTCTCATTTTCCTCCTTACCCTCCTCACTTATCGGCCCAGCACGTGACCGTGGTGTGGTTAACGGTTGCGGGTAGTAAGGAGCGTGGTGCATGGTAGGTTTCATTTATCAGTCATCACAGCCGGAAACTGTGGCCCGCGCCCAGCCGACCGACTCTACGCCTGCTGCGCTTCGTTATGCCTTCTGTTTTCTACAGACCGTTACCATCCTGAAAACGATAGTATTCAACGTGGAACGTCAGCGCTGTAACGAAGTCTGTTGGCGTGTTTTGGGTAATGCACCGTGCATCTGCGGGTAGTATTCCCTTTATCTTCTGGCCACTAATTTCTGCAGTAGCCAAAGTAAGAATAAATTATATGCACACATGATTGCGTAACTATGTCGACCCGACAGATTGGACCAATACTTACGCATTCTTACGGCGACGATTTCCGCGCTCGCTTGAAAATGATAGCTGCGCTCTCATCGCTTTCGTATGTTATATCACGCTACAGTACTTCCGGCTTTTCTTTTCGTTGCGGCCGCTATGCAGGTCCTCCGCTGGGACGTTTTATTGCTGTCGTGACAAATTGAACCAACTCAACTTGACTCGACGTTGAGAGATGTCTTATTGAAAATTGGAAGTACACGGAGCACACCACGCTCCACTTCGATGTGGTCCAGCCACCGCCGCGACCAACGGCCAAAATCCATCGTTTCCGCAGTTCGGCGACCGTCGGAAATCTGAGAGAATTGTTGATCGATTCCTGTTTTCGTAAAACTATGTGTGCGTAATACGCCAAGGGCTTATCAGTGAAAGGTAACCCCCGCTGTAGAAAAGCCAGTCCGATTGCGGCAGCCGACCACGCTGCAAGCGCCCATCTCGTAGCCGGAGAAAATGAGCGTCCCGGCAACCGTGGTCCCGGCGACGCCAGGCTTTCGTTTTCTCCGTCGCGGCGATTGCCCTGATCGTCCCGTGTACCAACAGCGGTGTGTCGTCTGCTCGTGATCCGCCTCAACCTCGCTTGCACCTTTGCATTTATTTGCAATATATTCTCAACCGCCTGCTTGCTTGCTTGCTTCACGCCTAGCCATCGATCTGATAAAACCTACCGGACGGAGCACGCGCAAGCCTGCAAGGAATCCTTCTACAATCAACCATCCATCTCGCACGTGACATGTCACGCGCACCAATCACCAGAGAGATCTGCGGTCACGCTGGGCACAATATCGTTTAAACTTTTTATGACTAGGCTTCACATATATTGCAACGTGCCCCCTCCTAGTATTTATAACCTTCTTGACATGAAGGCCTTTCGGCGCATTCGGCAAGCGTAAAGATTGTGCCCGCTGTCGTAGGTGCTGCGCAAGAAGTTACGATACGGAAGAAACATCAAATCCCAAGCGTTTTGTGCTCCGGGCCGGGCCGCCGGGCCACTCTGGACCAGACCTAAGTAGCACACTTCCTGGGCACAGGCTCGGGCCAGACTGGCGCGAGCTAGAGCCAACGTGGCTCAAGCCTGGCACAAGCTTGCGCCATACTGGCCCAAGTATGAGTCGGGGAAGTGTGCTGCTGGGGAGGCGCCGTGTGTGCGCAAGCCCGAGATCGTTTCCGAACACTCTCAGGACGCCACCGCGCTTTGCCTTGCCAACCGCAATCGGACCATCCGAACCCCGAGGCCGAAGGGCTCCGCTGCAGGCAGGAGTGGCCGGCACAGAGGTATAAAGGAGCTACTCGTTCTGCGCTACCTTGCAGTGCTCGGAGCTCTCGGCGTCGTTCGTGCTTGCGCCGAAGCCTCTAGGGACTCCCTCGGGTGCGCAAGTCGTACTTCGCAAGGCTTGGACGGGAACCGCCCTAACCGCGCAGTTCAGCTATATTCCGCTCACATATGACGGCATTTAAAGCTAGCGTATCTTCTCGGGGGAAAAAACAAAAACAAAAACGAAGGGCAACTAAACCGAACCGCTCTCCGCGCCACCGACGAAGTTGGCCGCCGCCATGTTCTCAGCTGTTCACTCGCTCCCGCAGCGAGCGCCTTCCCATAATCCTCCCCGTTCCAAAATGCGATGCGAACTCCATTTACATGGGCTGAATGAATGCGCATTCGCCGCCTCGATTCACCTCTGTCTAGCGACTTAAATGCGATGCGCTCCTTAGCGCAATATGCCGTTTACATGACCGCATTGAATGCGACAACTGGATTCGATGCGACCAAGTCGCATTCATGTAAAAGCGGCTCCCTTTCCCGTCCACTCAGGGCCAAATCTATCCAATTCAATCCTATTCCATTGCCACAAGCGCTGGCACCTCTCAATTCCTATTCAATTCGGGGGTCGCAGAAGTGCGGAATGGTTCCGGAATCATTCCAACTCTGGAGTGGAAACTCCGCAACCATGCTCTACGTCATTCAGTGTCACGCATTGCAAAAGCCTTCTCGCGGGCCAGACGTGGCGTCAGTGAAAGCTCTCCGCGCACCAGGTCTCACATCCGATGGGAAGAAAACGGACTTCGTGATGAGGAAACGCCGCGTCTGGAGCATTCTGGCATTCGGAGGACCAGCAGCCTCCGGGACGGCGCATTTTCGGGGAAGGACCCTCGGGCGGCCGACCGCACGAACCACCACCGAATCTGCCCCACAAAAAGACGCGACGGGGAGGAAGACAATCTCGAGTTCCACATGAGGACTATTTAGGGTCAAAAGTTCGCTGGCGGAAGGAAAATGAAACACGGAGAACTTTACACTTGCTGGTTTGTGTTCTTTCATTTATTCCGCGTCTTGTTAGCAATGTTTATGATTTTGTAACCGGACCATTGAATGGACATTAAAATGGTATTGTGTAGCGACCTTAGTCGTACACCTATTTACAGCGCACTTGTACCCTACGAGTGTTATTTGACCACATAGGAGGGTGGTTTCCTTTGGAATCGAACACGCTTGTCGGGGTGGGTCTTTGGATTTTTTTTAATATATGCAATTGTTAAGTTAAGATATTTCAATCTAGGTGCACTGAGATGGGCTCCTTGCAGCAGAAAACTGTTCGCACTTGTTCTTCCTTGCGGAACACAGCTACAAATTGCCTGGGCCATTCGCACCCCGTTTCCCTCCAAGTCCGACCACAGCTGACGCTACGATCCGACGCAGCCGATCAAACAGCGTCAAAAGTGCATTGTCATGGCTCTCTTCGTCTATGTGGGTTTTCCATCACGCCTAAACCAAGCACGCACAGAAACCAAAGAGCGCTTCATCGCGGCGAATTGGCTGTGCGTGATTGGCTTAGTCTGTGATGATGCAAACGCAAACACGCACAAAAAAAAGAATACGAGCTCTGTGACACCGTGCCAAGCGTTTCACACTGACGTCGGTTTGAAACTTCATATGTTTCGTGCGACGGTGTAGCGTCACGTCAGAGATCGAGCTGTCGGCTCAGTCGCAATACACCCTTCGTAAATGAAATGAATTGGTCCTCTAACTGTCCAACTTAAAAAACAAACAAAGATGGAGGTTGTTTGTTACAGTGTCACGCCATTCTGTTAAATTTCCCAATTCGTGCAAGCACGCTTTTGCGTGAGCGACGCATTAAAGCGCTTGAATTACTACGCCAAGAAGAAAGCGGACCAGACAAAAGGAAGACATCAGGACACAGCATACCTCAACTGATTTCTAGAAAACAAACATAAAAACATGAAAAACAAACACGCGGCTCTGGAAGAAGTTGATATCGTAATCAAATATAAGCGTGCCTGGCTCATTCGCTCCTAACATAGTGAAACTCTGTCTACGACTACCAATATAAAGGGGACAATAAAGAAAAAAAATAGGAAGGGCCGCTGCAGTGCATCCTCTGCCTTTTTCGCGTTTTATGTGTTGCCTAGCAGCAAATAATTACCCAAAACCAACCATTTCATTTAAATCAGTTTACCCTTGTAGCCAGTGACAGGTCAATGATTTTGAAGGATCTCCGTCCACACGTGTCATGTGTCCGCTTTAAGTCCTTCTGCGGTAGAGAAAAAGGTTCTGCGGCTGTGTGCCTTCTGCTTCGTGACCTGGGCATTACGCGGGAGAGGAAAGAGCGAAGCTCGCTGCGAATCGAGTGAGAACACGTCGTCGCGTGACAGCAAAGGTGCCTGCGTGACATCGCGCGAGGGAAGACGGTCTGGAAGAGTTCCTACTAGACGACGACGAGACACACTGTCTCGGAGGTGTGGGAGGACACGACTGTGACTTCATCCTACGACGCTTTCATGCGTGGTGAACGAGATCGTTTTAGCATAGTGTCCCTTTCAATCGTTGCCTACCATGCGGCTGATAGCGATGACGAGACTTGACAAGGGCATCACGATCATATATATAAAACTGCTTTCAAGCTTTCGTTTTGGTACGCAGCGCTCCTCTATTAACTCAAGAGGCAGCCGATAGAGAAGCAGACATCGAGCAGGGTGAATGCTTCGATATTCATGACCACACCATTGTTACTTTTCCCCCGAGAAGCCCTCAAGAACAGAAACTGACACTACTTAACGCCTACCACACTTCGTCTTATCTTCAGTCCTGGCGCATCCGACGCTACAAGCCGATGGGGAAAATCAAACAGCGTTAAAAGCGCAAAATCGCGTTCGTCCTGCCTTTATACCTGCTTGCTCTATTATCGTCAAGGCTGCGGTCTAACGGGTGCCATCTTGAACAAGGCAGTGGTTCAACCACCGGGGCGGCGATGCACGTCCGTTCGCGAGCATAAATGTTTGCGCACGACACTGGCGTTCCTCCTTCACGTCTGTAGTTCTCGGCGGCCGTGCGACGTGGATCAGCTCCTCCGAGTTTTGCGCTGGCATTTTGCTCAGGGAGACCGCGGCCGTGTCTTCCGCGCTATCTTAGATAAACAGCCTTTTTTTTCTAAAGAAACACAATTTTTTTTTTATTTAGATTCTTACTTGAACAGAAGCGTCATTTGTCTCGTTTGGCGGATGGAATGTTGTCGTCTTTACTTTTCAGTAAACACAAATATAAAAGTCGAGATGCGTCCAGAAATGCTACCAAAAGCAAAAGTGCGGGCAAGTGTTTGTAGTCGTGTAAAACATTTATTAGCATAGCGATGCGATGCGCCAATTATACTATGCACTTGTTCACGCCCATTTACATTACTGCTCATTGGTTTGGGGTACGACAACTAATAATAACCTTGAAAAACTACTAGTGCTCCAGAAAAAGCGATCCGATCTATAGAGTGTTTAAGTTATAACGATCACACATCTGCTTATTTTAAAAAAAACATCGCTTGCTTACTATACAACAGTTAATACTGTTCAACCTTACAAAAGTCATCTTTCATTATCTTAAAACTGACAAGGAGTCTTTTTCACACCCAATTTCCCTTAAGAGAAACTCACTACAACTTAAGACATGTGGATTATGCTAGAGGTCAAACACGTACTAGCTATGGTGAACAAACATTAACACAGCGAATTCCCAACTTCTAAACATGCATCCTCAAATTCTGGAAATAACTGAAAGAGTGATTTCAATAGATACGTTCAAAAAAAGAATAAAGGATTATATTTTGAAACATGAATAATATATTGTATGAAAGTGTGTAAACCTTGGTTGTTGTTGTTTTTTTTTTCCATCTTTCTTTTTTTTTTATTGTTTTTATCTGTGTTGCCGCTCTGAAACCTGTATGGGGCTCAGGACCTTGGTCAGGTGCTATTAAGTACCTTTTGTCCCTGCCACCCACTTCTAAATGGCTAATAAATGAAATGAAATGAAAAACGTGTAATACAAAATTGTCACAAAGAGAATGTAATTTTGTAATCCGTTGTTAACAGTTAACAAATTTCAATGTGCACCTTTATTTTCCAACCAGAGATCTCAATCGTTTTTCTTCTTTCTGAATCCCATTGTAACCATAGCACTTTTTAGAAATTTTAGTAAACCATATTTTTAAGTTTTTTTTAGTCTTGTGTTGCGCGGAAGAACTACCGTCAGGAAGGTATCTTCTAAGCCATGCGATCGTGTTCGTGCCACGCACGCCGTTGTACAGAACTCAGGAGTTCCTGATATTTCTAGCTCTATCCTAATCATAGCGATGCCGGGAACTCCAGTGTTCTGATACGGGTATATTCTGGCAGAGAATTTTCTTTTAGCGCATCATGGTATGAATTGCTACAAGGAACACCGTCGCCATAATCACGGAAAAAATTATCGAAGAGGGAAACCTTTTTCTGTCTCCCCAGAATGGGACACCACTGGACGTGAGCTTCTATAGCAATCTGCAGTTGCTTCGAAGTTATTACTCTAATATTTATAAATTGTTCAATTGAGGGTGTTCAGCAACTCCTACTTTGCAGCAGCTTACCAGAAGAGAGCCACTGGCACACATCGCTTCTTCCGTGTGAGCGTATGACCGAACCGTACTCGTCAAATGGAAATAAAGATCACAAAGTAATCGAAAAGCAACATTTTGGTAGCCAGGATTCGAGCTCCGCATAGTCTCATAATTGGGAAGGCGTGGTAACCACTGCATCACTCCAATATTTTTTTGTTCACACTGCACCACATCACATTATCATTCGGAATTTTCTATTTGTCTCACAAATGCTCCAAATACAGAATGTATGAAATCAGAGGTGTTCTAGAGCAGCGGTTCTCAATTTTTGGCCGTTGCAGGCCCCCTAACCGACCCAGAGGGCATTCAGAGATTTCCACTGAGTACAATGTTGATAACGAAAAAGCACACATAAAAAGGCACGCGAATCAATGGCCAGAAAGGGGCACTATATTCTGCAGCTGCCCAGATCACGTTGGAGGTTCTTGATATAAAATGGCACTCACAGTACACATCCTGTGTGCAAAGTTGTTTTGCATGTTTTAAACAAGGCTTCTGACTTCAAGCTCACTGGAAGAAAATCGAAGTCACAAGTGTGGCTCAACATCATCCTGTTTTGTGACTATGATTACATGCGAGCCAATGCAGGAAACATAGGTTCACACAGGAAGGTCATCGAAAATAATAGCAAGTGTCTTAGCACCTTCCCGCACATATGAGGGTATTACGAAAGCACACGCCCTCACAAATTGGTATGGGGGCGATGAGAGCAGACTTCTTGCAAAGATGTGCCGCAGGAAAGCTCAGGCACTGCAGCGCGTCGTGTTCCAACGGCTTCTTCTTGAAATTAATTCATTATCCAGCCTGTGTCGGCACTGAGATGGCGAAACTAATATCTCATTCTTACTTTCAGGAAGTGTAATTGCTCTTGAGTCGCTGATCTTAATTTTCCTGGCAGCTCCATTTCGGAGGACTCGTCAAAACTATTCAGCTGGGGAAAGGAGTCCAAAAAATGGATTTCTATCCGGCTGCTTCATACATCAAGGTTCTTGATAAATGCATCCATCTTGTCGTGCACACGGCAGACATGTGACTGCTTTTCCCGTGAAAAGAAAGGTTCATTTGGCAATTTCAGAGTCCTCGAATATGAGTGGACCACACTGAACGCTCTCGAGGACACTTCGGGGTCCGCGCACCACAGTTCGAGAACCGCTGCTTTAGAGGCACATGAAGCCGCGTGGAACGCGGTGCAATATATTTTGGGCATGTCGTGCTCCTTGTGTTACACAGATCATCTTACTGTTGATCCCGTCACGTGCACTGTACATGCATTCTCTCTTGTTCATTTACAAGTTTCTTAGACGTCAACGCCTCGGCGCATGCACTAAAATGGAACTTCAACTGAACAACTACAAGCATGGCAATGTTCCCCCGAAAATGTTTTAGATGGCAGTCATGCAACATCAATAGGCAGAAATGTAATTAAACTTTTGGATCCGTATAATTCTTATTCCACCAGGCTATTTCGTTTTCTTTTTCATTGAACTTTATGTGGAGCGCAAGTTCGTATGCTTCTAGCACAGGAGTTAGAATGATGTTAGAACGCCGAGTTCTTATTGGCTGATTGAAAAAATAAATTGTGGGTAGACTTCAAGGCCTCTAGCATTGAGGTGTACCCACTATCCTTCCAATCAAAGCCAATCAGAGCTCGGCGTCCTTCTGACGTCACCGCAACTCCTGCGAAGGAAGCAGACGACTTGCTCTCCGCACAGGTTAAATTTACAAAATTATCAATTTCTGTTTTTTTTTTTGACAAAAGATTGTAATCCCCGATGACTGTAACTGCCTTGGTATAATAGAACGCACATCGATTACAATTTTGATATTTCCTTGAAAACTTTATTTCACGCAATGTCTCAGAAATCTGGCTATGTACGGACTCTGAACCCTGTACTTGTGTGTCATCGCAGCACGTACCCACGTGCTGCGATGACACAGTCGTCCCTACTCGTTCTTGACGTGAAAAAAATTAGACATTTACCGAATTAGAGAACCCTGTAATACCGAATTAGAGAACAGATCTTGAGGAGGAGGAGGGGAGGGTACGCAGAGGAGGGTATCCTCCCTCCTCCTCTCCTGCTCCTCCCCTCCTCCTCCTCCCTCCTCTCCTTCTCCTCCCTTCGTCCTCCTCCCTTCCTCCTCCCCTCCTCCTCCCCACCTCGTGAAGGCCTCGTAAGGACCACTGTGAAGGTCGTGACCTTTTTCGTGACCTTCACTCGCGACCTTCGTGACCCTAGTGACCGTCATGACGTCACTCGTGACCCTCGTGACGTCACACGTGACGTCGCGAGTGACGTTATTATGAGAATGTTCCATAATGCAACGCGCAGTTACGCCGACGGCGACGATGACGTCGACGGCGACGCCGCTCAAGCCGGAAACGGGCGCAAAAGAGATGCGCTTTAAAACAAAAGCAAGGGTACAAAAGGTATGTTGCACATGGGTTCGCGCTCAGCAGCAAGGCCATCATGATGACCGCAGATATGACGTTGTTGCTAGTCTTTATACTCAGTTTGTCACTACATGGTCACTGGTCCCGGACCTCTCCGGGACCAGTGGAGAACTCCTGGGTTCGATACCCAGACCAGGCGGATTTTTTCAGTCGCGCACCAGTCAATTAGCTGTGTTTGAAGATTTGTGTTTGTCCGTTGTCCCTCTTGTTCCCCTTCTCCAGGGACTATTTTCGTCATTCTTGTCCAGCTCGCTTGCACCTTTGCATTTAATTGCATTATAAGCAGCAACACATCGGTATTGAAACGCTCGAAGTTGGCAACATTGTAACGGGGATTAGTGGCGTTATCCGTATCGTCATCGGGAACGTCACTTAGAAGTGATTATTTATACAAGCAAGAGACGGCGCAAGTGAGCGTCATCTGCTACAGCTGAAGTAATATTCGATACATAGAGCGATTAGTTAGCTTTTAAATACTTTTATTCGTGGAAAGTAATCTTAAACGGCTTGAGGAGAATTCTCATAACAAATTTCCGTTCAAAATAACTATCCCTTTCTTTGAATTGCGTTTTTTGCAAACATAGTCAAGCTCCAAAACATTGCGTCGTTGTGAAATTATTTTAAACGACTTTGAACACGAATACAAAGAAATTAGCTTCAAAGAGGACCAATCCAGTTCCCCTAGAGCAGCATTAAATATATCAGACCAGCTACTAAAACGCTATTTGAAAAAAAAACAAAAAAAAAAACCTTAGAACTACTAGGATGGCATTTTGAAATTTTAGGCATTTTAAGGCAGAGTTTACGACTAAACGGCTAGAGTTTCGCTTCTCATATTTTTTATGCTGAGTTTCTAGGTTCATCAGGAATAACCCCTCAAAGTTCGCTGCTCAGTTACACGGCTACCCTGACTTGGAACACTTTCAATTTGTAAAATAATGACACCTTTCAAAAAAAATATAAAAAATATCTGTGCAAAAATGTGAACAAAGACGTAAATAGGAAACTTCATGTGTCCTTTATCTATTTATTATAATAAAATCCGAACGCAACTTGCTCACATTCGATATTTATAAACCTAGAAGGCATAGAGGCATGTTTCCAAAAATATCAAAACCTGCGCTCTTTGTTTTTGTATTACGGGTTACGTTTGCGCAGATAGATATGACATTTTGTCCTAAGGAAATGAAGTTGAATGGGCCATTCATTGGCAATCAGAACGAATAGCGTTACTCTCGGACATACGCGACATTCATACCGCGAACACGAGCCGAAGTACAGGCAGCACCAGTGACTTGAGCTTCAGTCGGGGAGAACACGAGTCGCTGCGCCGAAGGCTGACGCAGCATTCGTGTATCCAATAAGTGATCCACGTTGGCCTTGTTCAGGTGATGCAGAAAGTCCGGCACTACGACTTCGTCAGCTAGGAGGTCCTGTACCACCGCCTTTTCGCGAATTGACTTGAGGTCGGGGATAACTGAAAAAAGACCCAAGAGAAGCAAAGAGAGTCCCGCGAAGCATCTTGACGATCATTGATCCTTGTCGCTCGAGTTGAACATTTCGATAGCGATGTTCAATCGCTGAATTATCACGTTGTCGCACAGAAGCTGCTTCTTAAAAAAAAAAAAAAGATCTAATACCGGCATGACTTTTCAACGTCGACCCGCGTAGGTAAAGAACAATATAAATGCACATCAAATTGCTAGGTAATTGTGTTGCATGTAAAACGTATGGCGTCTGCAGCGTGAGTCATAAACGCGCACCGTCATGCACACGCGCTGCTATGTTACGCGCAGTGTCTACGCTCTCAGCGCTCTTCATCGGTTAGTTTAGCGGCTGGCTTCACACGTGGCGTGTACACTCGACAGAAATTCCTGGAATGAATATACTATACTTCGTTTCACCTTAGGTCGAGCGCGGCCGACGATATGAACAAAAGGGCCATTCATACAGCGCAAAAAGCGCAGCGTCATGGAGTGCTCTCTTCTCTTGATAGGACAAGCAGGCGGTGGAGCACGCACAGAGAAACGGCGAATACCGGCTGGTCCTGTCAACTGCAGAGAGCACGCCATGACGGTGTGCCTCTTTGGCTGTTTGATTGGCCCTTCGGCTCATAACATCGGCCGCGCTCGGACCTAAGCTGAAACGAAGTATAGCACTAACCTAGGTTTCAAACAAAAACCGCAGGGCTTTCCCATCAAATAGCGCCTTAACTCACGGCGATGTATGTTATAAAATCTGTCTACAGACTAAAATCTGTATCCGCCACTTTAGAATGTGCGCCTGATTGGGTGTCAATTCTCAACGTACTTGAGACTTCGAAAATATTTAAACTTTTATGACTGCGCATTGGTGATCTACGCGAAGTGATTTTAACAGTGTGTTTTTTGTTTTGTTTTTGTTTTATACTCGTCTAAAACGGCAATAAAAATGAGTAGTGACATGCTGGAAAGATACTCGCTTAAAATTTATTCGATTCCTGCCTAGCACAAACGCTCTTCTATGCGATGACTGATACACGCGTGACGAAATGTCCCTACAGCGTGCAATCCGCGTAACGAGTGTCGATGAAACGTTCTTGTCGACGAAACGTGTTTCCATGAAAAGTTGTTTACGAAACGTAGTTCTACGGAACGAGTTTCGACGAAACGATAAGGTCACACCGGTCGGCGTTCGCGCGATATTGTTAAAATGCCAATAGGCTGTAGGTCGAAAGCCGTTCAAGTTGACTGCGCGCATTGGTTTGCAACCTCCGGAACAGTCACTGAGACTGTACACCGGTTTCAAGTTACAACACCCTTGCTTTGCCGATCGCTATTTTCAACCAGGTTAACGCGGTACTTGACGAACTTCGTTGTACCAGACTGGGTTCAAGCGCAAACGTGGACCTCTTGCTACGTCACTGTAAGAAACTTGGCCACCACGGGAACAAGTGTGTTATAAAACTAAAGTACTCGCCTGAATGGCAGTTTTCGAGGTTGCACACAAATGTGCGAAGTGAGCTTAAACGGCGTTCGGTGTCGTCGATGTGTGCTCGCTTGACTTCGCCACTGCGAAGTTATGGCTCGCTCCCCGTTCCAGCAAAATCGCTTTTATTTCGTTATTTGCTGCGTCTGATACGCAGCCACGAGAAGAAAATGATACTTGCTGCATCTCGCGTAAGCGTGGAGCAATCCACGACGATGTGGGCAATGACGGTGCGGAGACGACAGCGGGCGACAGATACACAATCCGGAGAAACCGAATTCGCAACCACTCGTTAGCACTGTCCTGCTCCCAAAGTGCATGCCTGAACTGCTAAGGGCGCTGCTATTTTGCACATTGCCTTTTGGATAAGCAAGGAGTGGTTACAGGAGCGACTCTTCGAAGACAAGAGGTCATATATCCATTCCCCCTCCCCTTCCCAGTGTTGTGAGTGACGCAACACACGTGACCGCAACGTAACGTTCGCCTTCCCTTTTCGGACAAAGTGTAATCGCCTTTAGCTTCAGCGACGTTAAAATTGATAACGCAATTAAGGATAATAGTTTTTCATCTCTACAACCGCTGGGAGGTAATTAGCGGTTTCTGGTCGACCAACTCGCGACTCGATAAATGGCTCGCACGCGTTTTATTTCCAGCACAACCTCCGCGAAGGGGACCAATGACCCGTTTTAAGACGACGAAACCTCACACGTTGAAATAAGAGCAATGAGTGTCAAGCGACGTCGAATCCGTGCCACCCGAATCCCCGTAATATGTGCGAATGACGAAAAAGGTTCGGCCGCATTTGGTACGAATACAGCATATCTTTATGCGCACAAACATTTTCGAGTCAGTCTTTTTCTTTTTTACATTTTAGTTGTATGATTACCATACTACTGTGCCCGCTGTAAGATATTCCACAACACGGCCGAAATAACTGAACGGGAAACAAACGAGCCACTGAAAAGCCCAATAAAAACGCAATGCCCGCCAGCAAAAAAAGAAGAAAAAAAAACTATATTTTGTGTTGGATTACGTTCAGGCACAAGCGATGCTACGAGCTACTGGGACCAATCAAGCAGCGTCAAAAGCGCAAGTCACTGGGTCTTTTCTGTTTATGCTTGGTTCAGCGATGATAAACACGTACAGAGACACGACGAGCACCATGATGGTGCGCTTTCGACGATGTCTAATTGGTCCCGTCTACTCGTAGTGTCGGCGGCGTCTGGGCTTAGGCCTGGTTCAAAATTTACAGCTAATCCGCTGCCGCCGAAGTGGAATCGGCCGCTGCAATGCACAGTGGACGCTACGCCCGGCGGCCGATTTCTTGCAGATTCGCCCGCCGATTCGCAAGTGTGAACCAGGCGTTAAGGTGAAACGAAGTATGGCCAGCTGTTAAATTTGCGATTAAATAGAACTTGAAAAAAACAGATTGTCAAAGCAAATTATCTACAACGTTTCAAGGAAAAAGTTGATGATTAAGCTAAAGCACGTTGGACCAACCTGAATATTTGACAACGAATCAAAGCTTCACAAAAATTAATTTTTGGTATATCTCAAAAATAAGTAAGCAAATTTAAGCAACCATTAAACACTCTCTGCCAAAAAAAAAAAAGATTTTGTTTTAAATTTTAAATTGCATTTTTACTGAAAACCCGTTTGTTCAAGGCCCGACGTGGCTGTCTTTTAACGAAACGTCTGCAATGATTTTGAGGTATCTTTTTCGACTACTTCTTATCAGATTATGTTCGCAGGTGCTTTCAAGTGTTTGTAACACGGCCGCACAAAATCTCGCGTGTACCGGAGTGAGATCAGAAGCACGAAATGAAATAATTTTTTTTTGTATATGCCTCGAAAGTTCTGATTTTTTATCAGTAACCGTACTCTTCACGTCAAGCAAACTTTCGCTCATCCGTCGACGCTAACTAACCAGCGCGAATGAAACAGTCACCTGGTACGATCAAAATTAAAGAACTAGTTTGAAAATGCACGTGTTAACGCTATAATAAAATACTTATACTGCACTGATATGTGCAAATCAAAGTAAAGGACTTTTTTTTTCATTCTACCTAGCAATAACAAAAAATATATAATAAACATCAAAGAAATTTTTCGAGTCGCTCTAAGCTAGCTGTTTCGTCCTGGGAAGAGACACGGATGACGGCTTGTTTCGATATCAAGTGCGGAAAACCGAAGACGAACAGATTTCGAGAGATACGAAACTCGGTTGGGTCGAACCAATCAGAGCGAATATAACCCACAGATAAGAATGCCGATAGTCCGAATTTTCAAACCTGTGCTGAGCCTCAGAGCGCTCGCATACCTCACGCGGGACTCGTCAGCTGGCAAAATGGTGTGTGTGTGTCTCGGCCTTGCGTCGATGGTGGAAGCCAATGCATACTGAGGAACCAAGGGGAAATGTACTCGAGAGAAAACGCCGTATGCTTCTTCCTTCTGTAGGCCACACCCGAATCTCCGAGAGAGGTTCTACCGGAAGCGGGTAAGCGCTCAGAACTTCCAAGAAGCTCACCACCCGAGGAATGGCGGCGGCTCTTTTGTTTGGCTTGAAACGTTTCTAAAGCGGCCTTGGAAGCTTTTGTTTGCTTTAAGTGGTGAGCATAAGTAGGATGGATTGAGCCGGCATGCATGAGATGCAGCAGGATATTCATTACCGCTTCATTGAGAGTCGATAGCAATCCAGATCCGCTTGGTCTAGATACGGGGGACAACGCCTAATTGTCGTCTTAATGATATTCGACATAAGGCGAGATGCATGACAAAGATCTATCTTGGCGAGAATTGTGGTGAGCTAAAGAGCGTGCTAAAGTCCCTAGATCCGTTTGTACTTGCAGGAGATTCGGTGGTTGCAGGGAAGGGGGCTGATTTGAAGTTCCGATTGCGTCGTGTTTCATTGTATCTCGCGTGGGTGGACTCGGCACCTTGTGAGCTGGGCCGAACAGCGAGCTCGGGTACATACAACAACGCGAACAGCAGGTAATAATGAACAATATTCAATCGCTTCCTGCATTTCACGACCGAAACAAGGAACGTTAAATGCCGGAAGCAGCAGGTGAATAGGGCGCCAGACTAGAAGAAAGTAACTTGGGAAGAAGAAAGTAAAAGCTTTCATTGCGTACTTGCTCCGTACAATGACTTGGAGGAATGGCATGAGCGCGCGACAGCTCTAGAGTGGTTGGTCCCTCAGTCGTCGAACGAAGTACCTGGTCCAGACGTCATGTAGTCTATAGGGGGCCACGGAAATCTTCGTTCTAAAAGAGGCCCGCCACCTTGGATGACCTTCCTGGTGTTAACAATTTATTCAGAAGCTTCCCAATGACGACTGCTGCGCGCCTGACTTCCCGGTCCATGATCCGCTCCTAATCCTCCCCTAGCCATGAGCGTCGATCAAACTTTTCCTTCACGACGATTCGATCACCCCGCAGCGCCTTTCGACCTTCCTGACCTTATTGGAGGACGGCTCTCGCCGGCGAGTTGAAGAATGCTCCCCACGGGGCGCGGAAAACACCCGCCTGCCGCTCGCGATTTTAACGAACCGTCTAGACGGCACACGGCGACCGGGGCCGTAAAGAACCGCCTGTGGCGAGTCCGTTCATGAGCGCGGAACTACACGGGGCCCCCGGCGCGTCCCCGACGCGGATGACGTTGTGGGGAAGCACGGTTAACCGCGCTGCGGAGGGCGGCGTCGCAGTTCCGCGTACCTGCCTGAAAGTGACAGTCAATGACCCGACAATTCGCGTGCAGCGTTGAGACTGCGCGTTATAGAATGCCCACTGTAGCGGCGCTTGTCGTTGTTTGCGCGCGCGCAAACACCGAATCTTCGATGGTTCGAACGGTCCGACGCGTTTCTGGATCACGTCAGCGGATATCGTGCGCGAACGTCGTCTCCGTTTTTGCTGCGTCAGCGCGTTGGGTGTGTTGTGTCGACTGACAGCTGTGTCGGACGTCAAAATGAAAGTACGGTTCGGTGGACGGACCGACACGCGTGCGTACCGGTGACTTACTGAACTCGTTCAGTTTCTTATCGCAAGTCTGTCGTGTGAAGTGTTCACAATCATGATTAGAGCGGCACGCCTTTTCGGTGATCGCAGGCCTGCTGTCACCCGGCGACTGGTTGCACGATGAACGTCCGAGCATTATGCCTGACCACGATCCTCCATGCGGCCTCTTTAATCCGAGGGTACACAATCAACATCACCATCAACGCAGTTGACACCACGCCAAGTAAGTAGAAACTTCTTTCTTGTGACATCTTTAAACTAGGGGGGGGGGGGTCTGTTTTTAGATGTTGGGCGCCGCCAAGGCATGATCGGCTGCTGCGCGTGACATTGATCGGGGTTATCTCCTTAAAAAAAACTCAAGCATGAAATCATAAGATATAATGAGCCCCAAATTAATGTATTATCTTATGCAAGGCATGAAATACATGTCACTCTTAACTGTCGCACTGTCTTGAACACTGCATCCGAGATGTTTGTTAATTGCATGCGCGCAACTTCATAAATTATATTGTCAAATCATCCGTGCAAGTGAAGCATTAGCCAAATCTGCGTACGCGAGCGCTGAGACTTTCGCCTTCGTTGTGCTGCGTTCATGCTACACAAGTTTTTTTTTTTTAAGTCTTGAATTGAGCTAGCTTTAATTCAGCTTCATGTTTACACCCTGTAACCCATAAACAGTATGCACCAAAATGAAAGACCCAATCGGCGGTGCGTGACAAAAACGGCGGTTGGGGGCGCTGCTGGTGCTTTGGGAAACTGCATGTCGCTCCGTTGGAAGGAAAGGTGCTTCGACGCTGCCCGGCGTTTGAGCTCGACTGTGTTATTAGGGAGTTTTAGTAGACCGTGTTTCCCCTCCGCTAACCCTCCGCAACGAAGAGACCGCCACTGCGCCTGCCTGCCGATGGCCTTGGCTGTAGAGTTCCGGGTTGCGGAGGGGCTTAGCGGAGGGAGAAACACGGTCTACTAAAACCAGTGTTGGACAAAATACTCGATAAAAGTATTTAAGTTAAGTTACTAGATACCAGCTTCATATAGTATTTAAAATATTACTCAAGTTACTTTTACTGTAAAGCATCTTGAGTAGAAAAATACTTAGAAATGTAATTCAATTACTTTGCAGGATACTTCCGGATTGCGTAATTTGTATCAACGTCAGTGACTAACACACTTACACAGTTGCGCAAATCTGGTTTACCAGAATGGTTTATTAGCATGCAACAGCACAAAACGGCAAACAAAAATTGTAGGGCTATTCTAAGCAGTCCAACTATAAGAAGCAGGATATCACCGAGAAATGTTGCAAAATATTTCTTGGACAAAAAAAAAAAAGAAGAAAGTGGTCGCTTTAGTTGTAGTGACATCGCTGAATATCACGTCCTGTGGCGCACCTTAGACGCATTGTTTAACTACTATCCACATTCCCTTTATGGGAAGCTCACTCAGTGTTCGCGAAAGCAATAAAAGCCGGGCCGACAAAAAAAAAAAAAAAAAACTTGGACGTTTTGACGTAGCGGTTTCAAATATACTCCCCAGCAGAAAAAAAAGTGTCTTTTTTGTGTTCATTACATTTTTTTTTGTTATTTTTTTGACACTGAAGTCTGCATTGTTGTCGTGGGTCGTTTCCCATTCTGCGTTGCGCCTCGTGACAATCTTTACTTCCGTAAAACCACCCCTTTTGTTTGAGAATTTTTCGTGGGAAACTAAGAAATAAAAGTCGCCTTTGGGAAGGCGAGGGGCAAACCTTCATTGTACGAACTTTGGGGTAAAATATGAGTCACAATCAGCACAAAAGCGATGTTTTCGCGAGCTCAATCTAATTCACTGTATATTTTCGGAGCTAGCAATAATGTTTGGTTGCGCGAAAGAATCTTCACGTTTGCTCGTGCCACGCCGACGACTCCTCATACCGAAAAACTCGGGAAATGGCGGAATGCCAAAAATGTATTTGAGATAATGAGGACAAGATACTCATAAATGTAATTACAGTATCAAATGCTCTCGGTGAAAAGTATTTGCAAGATACCAAGATACTTCCAAAAGTATTTGAAATACAGTATCTTGAGTAGAGTATTTGAGGTAGGCACAAGTCTGACTAAAACTCCCTATTGAGTTCCGCTCACCTCGGAGCGATATGAAGCTTCCTACAACGGGCGCCGCACCCCAAGCGTCCAATGTTTCGGCAGTGCGCTTAACATAGCCTCCTCCTTACTCACAAAGCCCGGCAGTTCGACGACGAAGCCATAGAGTGCCCGGTCGCAGATTTGGAGTACGAGGATCTAGTAGTAGAGAGCATTTCTGGAGGACCCGGTATTCAGCGCACAGCTTTTGCAGCGGCGAGGACCCGAAACGTGGTTTTCAAACCCGACGAGAAAAGAAGCGGTAGCGCGCGAGGAACGCGAGGAGCACGCGCGGACATTCCATCGCTCGGGAGAAGTGTTTCGGCGTCTCGCCGCAGCGGGGCGCCCGTTACATGACCCTCCTCTCATCCGTTGTCTGCTGCTCCACCTCTTCACTTTCGGCGGCCGCGTCTCGTGGCGTTTTGCCAGGCTTTGTCAGTATAGAGGAGGCTATGGCTCTGAGTGGGTCTTTGAAATGGGTGGAGACTGGCCATATCCTAGAGAATTGGTAACAAAAAATACGTGCTTTATATAAAAAGAAAAACCGGATAACTTCTTTATAAAATAAACGGACCCAACTTAACCACCACACTCCGCGTTGTTTGTAGATCACCTCAAGTTTTTATGAACCTCTAGTTTTGAGTTATCCTTTCTAAATTATTACTTTTCTTGTTACTGAAAAATATTCCTGAACCAACATTATACTGTAGGTAACTGAATTTTTACCGATACTAACTCAGATTTCGCAAGCGTTCATCACTGACGTCGTGTGGCACAGGGGAAGGCATTCGCAAATCCAGGGTATTCCACGCAACTTGAGCCAATGTTTAAAAATATTTTGGTGCGTTTTAGAAGGACGAAACCAAACGTATAAGTTTGTTCATTGTTTGAAGAAAGTCGGGCTATTTTTGTATTTTCCCCATTTACTAATTAATTAAAGTTAATTAACTTCTGAAATATTCAATTTAGAGCAAAAGTTTCAAATGACAAAGTTGTAGAGCGTCCTCAGAAACATTCAATTCAGTGGTTTTTATCAAGAAACCTTAACAGCTTTGTTTTTAAGGCCTTCAAAAAAAATTTGCAAATTATAAAAAAAAAACGTGTGACTTTGCAGATTGTATTGCAGCGCTCTCAGCCGTAGCTTGAATAAACTAAACTTGCATACTGTATAGAACACTGTTGACTGGAGGCTGTTGACAAATTCGCGTTTTCTGTGTTTTTTTTTTTTCATAATTTGGGCACTTTTTTTGAAGCCCGGAAAAACAAACCATGTTAGTAGTGTCTTGTTAAACACTATTAAATTGGATGTTTCTGAGGACACTCTAGAACTTTGTTATAGAAAATTTTGCTCTAAATTGAATATTTCGAAAGTTCATGAATTAATCTGGTTTTTTATTTAATTAAACAGAATGCAAAAAAAAGAAGAAAAAAACAGCCTGAGTTGCTCTTAACAATGAACAAACGTGTTCGTTTTGTTTCGTCTATTTAAAAATTACCAAAATATTTTTATACCTTGGCTCAAGTTACGTGGAACACCCTGTAGATGGCGGGGCGGTAGTTCCAGGATGGCGGAAGAGACGGAAATTGATTTTCTCCATGCGCTTTCTCGCTGAAGCTGGTTTGTGTTTTGTTTTTAAATATAAGTTATTTGGCTTCAAATGCGAAATAGTCAGGTCAGGAGCCTACCGCAGGTGACGGAGATGTTGACGCGCGTTAGGAAAAACAGCATGTTATTATTATTTTTTTTAAGTTGCGGAAACACCACGGAACTTGTGACGCTTTGTGGAAGCCTATAGCGTGTTTTGGGTTCCGCAGTCACATTAATGTGTGTTGCAAAATAATTTGGTGGGCGGTGAAAATATCGTAGTGTTTGCCCCGCGCCTGGCCACCAGTGCTCTAAAACGTGAGCCGCGCATGGTGACCGTCAAGCTGAGCAGCGTTCATAGTATTATGTCTCTGTGTCAGAGGATTACGGCTCATGCCACACCGTCGAGGGTTTTAGTGCATTGCAGCATGTGATCAACCTGCGCCATGGCTACTAATAGGCAGTTTGAACATAGCGTAGTCGCACACTGCAGTACGATGGTGCATTGCTTCAGAGGTCGCGCTCCACCTCTGAAGCATGATTTTCAGCGCGCACCAGGAGCGTTGACATGCCTGGTATAGCATGCGGAAACGCTACGCAAGAACTGCATGATAATGCCATTGGCGTGTTCGGCGTTTTCACATATTGCTGTGTCAAAAGAAATATTCAAATATACAGTATAGTCAGACTTGTACCTAAAAAGTTACAAGTACTTGTACGCAAAGAGTTACACGTAACTGATTACTTCTAATCAATTACATTTTATTGCAAGTTTTTACTGCTTCAATTACTTTTTCCTGTCGTAACGTTCGCTGTAATTCAATTAATATTTTTTGTAATCAAGTACAAGTATTCAATTATGTCTCCGAAAGCGCTATAATTATTGAGTTGAGTCTCTTTATTTAGAAATCGCTCTGTGTGCCAGTGCGTCATTCGTCTATGTTGCACCAACGTTGCCCACCTATTTTACCCTTAATCTACTAAAAAAAAAAGATACCAAGATACTAGAAGGATTAGAATGTCAACACGCTGAGCGATGTCTATCGCTCGACCATAGCCTCCTCTATACGGAGAAAGCCTGGCACGTCGCGAAAAAAAGTGGCCGCCGAAAGTAGGAGAGGAGGGGTGGGGAATCAAGAGCGGAGGGATGGATGGATGGATGGATGAATACGGCTGAGCCCTTTGGATCGGGCGGTAGCTTACGCCACCTAGCCAATTTGTCTTACCATTTAAGCTTAGAATATTTAAATGTGAAAACTATATACACTCCACACTGAACAGAAAGTGAGGCTATAAAACCCCCTTGCCATCAGTTAATAAGAAAATACCTAGTTTTCTCGTGCTTTCTGCCACCATTCACTTAATCTTTGCTTGGTAATCTCTACTGTCTTGTAATCCACTTTTCCTTCGCTGTCTCTAAAACCCAATGACTTTATTAAATCTATGTTGTCTTCGGTAGGCATAGGGTGAAGCCCTTTACAGTAGAGTATCAAGTGCTCAGCCGTCTCGTCCACCTCTCCACAAGCAGCGCACACTGTATCCATTTCCTGGTACTTCGCTCTGTATGTTCTGGTTCGCAAAACACCTGTCCTTGCCTCAAACAACAATGAGCTTCCCTAGAATTATCATAAATGCTTTCTTTGGCAATAACTGTTTTGTTTAATCTATAGCTTTCCAGAGCCCTCTTTGTCTGCATTCCCTCTAGCCACCGATCTCTTTCTGTGGCCTTAACTTTCTTCTTAACGGAGACCTGCTCTTCCGTAACCCCACTATAGCCTAAAAACTTTCCTCTTAATTTCCTAGTGCGCTGTCTCCACTTTGTGTCTATACTCCTCATGTATAAAAAGCTAAAAACCTTTCGTGCCCATTGCTCCCCATCCATTTGCCTCAACCGATCCTCAAATTCTATCTTGCTCGCAGCTTCCCTGCCCTCAAATGACGCCCATCCCATGTCTCCTTGCACTCCCTGGTTTGGCGTTTTGCAATGTGCCCCCAAAGCCAGCCTACCTACTCCGCGCTGTTTTATTTCTAGTCTTGCATGCACTTCGGATTTCATGCATAGCACTGCGTTTCCAAAAGTTAAACCAGGCACCATGACCCCTTTCCAAATCTCTCTCACCACCTCATACCTGTTGTAATTCCAAAGTGCTCTATTTTTCATTACAGCTGCATTTCTGTTGCCCTTACCTATTATATACTTTTCATGCTCACTGAGATATGCTGCACCATCACATATCCATACTCCTAGATACTTGTATTTACTAGCTCTCTCCACTGTAATATTCTGTATCTTCAGCCTCTCAACTTCATCATCGTTAAAAATCATGACTGCTGATTTTTCACTACTGAATTCTAAACCTAATTCCTCCCCTTCCCTACCACAGATGCTCATTAATTCCTGTAAATCTATCCTGTTGTTAGCCATTAGTACGATATCATCTGCATACATCAATCCCGGTAAGGATTGCTGAATTTTTGGCCTAGCTTACTGTACGAAAGGTCGAATCCAAGCCCACTCTTCTCTAGTCTATCCTCCAATCCTCTCAGATACAACATAAACAGCAAAGGCGATAACGGGCACCCCTGCCTAAGGCCTCGTCCTATCTCTATTTCCCCCGTTGCCTTTCCTTCCCATGTTATAATCACCTTATTATCTTTGTAAATGTTCCTCAATATTGCTGTTAGTCCTTCATCTAGGTTTAAGCTCTCCACTATGTCCCACAGATTCCTTTGGTTCACATTGTCATAGGCACCCTTGATATCCAGAAACGCCAGCCAGAGCTGTCTGTTTTCTTTTTGCGCTATTTCTATACACTGTGTTAGAGAAAATATATTGTCCTCCAACCTTCTTTGTTTCCGAAACCCGTTCTGTAACTCGCCCAGTATGCCCTCACAATCTACCCATTCCTCCAGTCTGTTCTTTATAATCTGCATTACCAACCTGTAAATAACTGGTGTCACGGTTATGGGACGATAATTCCTAATATCAGACTTATCTCCCTTTCCCTTATATATCATACTCATCCTACTAAGCCTCCATTCATCTGGAATATTTCCTTTTGTTATCATAGTGCTCACTACCTCCCTTAGTTTTGCCTTAGATTTAGGACCCAAATTCTTCACCAGCTTGATTGGGATACCATCTGTGCCTGTTGACGTGCCACTAGGGACTCTTCGTTCCGCCTTTTCCCATTCTCTTTGTCCAAAATCCGCGATGTCACAAGCTGGACTGTTACTTCCTTCGGTTCTCCTATCTTCCACATGTACCTGTTCCCGAAATTTCTCCTCCATCACTGCTCCTATATATCGTATCGCATCATCTCCCTCTAATTGATCTCCCTGATCCGAGAGTATGAACCTCTGTCTAGCTTGCGTCGTTTCACCGAGTGAGTTCAAGTGCTCCCAAAACTTCTTGGCTGCGTTTCTATCTTTCTTGCTTACATTACTCATCCATTCTACACCCTTTCTCTGAATTTTCGCATTGATTAAACTGGATGCCTCTCGGCGACATGTTATAAAAGTGTCCCATCTTCTTTTTACTTCCGTTTCTGACTCCCCACTACGCTTGGAATACCTGTGTTCTCTAGAGGCTTCCTGACGTTTTTGTATCGCTTGCTTCACTTCTTTGTCCCACCAGCTTTTTGGTCTATGTCCTTGCTTCCCTTTTCGTTTACTTTTAACTTTGTCTAGTTCCAGAACAAAAAGTCTAGTTAGGCTCTCATAGGTCCAATCTGTATACCGTTGCCCTGAAACTGCTTCCTCTATTCTTTCAGCAACTATTTCCAACTCTTTGTCGCTGCAGAAAGTTTGCTTTGAATTATGTTGTGTAGGTTCAGCATTTACTTCTCTGGCAAAATTCAGCTTAATACGTTTGTGATCACTACCAAGACTTTTGGAACCTTCTTCATCTATTTTCATTACTTGTAACTTACCATATATTTTGTGTGACATGAGTACGTAATCTATAGTTGAATGTAGATTGCCAGTTTCCCACGTTATGTGCCCGTCACACTTCTGACTGGTATTACATAAAACTAAGTCATGCTTTTCCACCAGTTCTAGTAATAAGCTTCCAGTTGAGTCCGTATATCCATCCAGACCCTCGATATGGGCATTCATGTCTCCCATAATAATAATTTCAGAGCCTTCCCCTAGCTTACTAATGTCTCTTGATATGCAATCAATCATTTTTCTGTTTTCCTCTTTAGCACCTGTCCCTGTCCATAAGTAAACAAATCCAAGGACTGTAGACTCCCCAGCAACTTTTCCTTTAAGCCACAAATGTTCGGCGCACTCCTTTCTGATCCTTTGAAAGTTCATGTTCTTCTTAATAAATGCTCCAATTCCACCTCCCTTCCTCGTTCCCTCCATTCTGTTGCATTCTTCCCACACATAGTCAGGGTTGCAAGGTGGCTGCTCCATGTCTCTGAGATGTGTTTCCACGAACCCATACCCCCGCAGGGGGCACCTGTGAAAGCAGGTGTTTGGAGAGTGGCGTCTCCACGGACCCCGAGCCATGCGGGCTTGCCCGCCCACGTCTGACTGTGCGTGGCTTTCCCGTGTCCGGGGAAAAGGGCATCCTGGTGGTTGAGCCGAGCCCGGGGTAGGTTTGGACCCTTCGGGGCCCCCGGGTGAGGCAATACACCACTTCGGCCCCCGCTTCTCGTAGACGGGAGTCCTGGTAAGGCCCGGCCAGGATGATTCAGTCTAGTCGCCACTTCTACTATCCCCTCCCTACTTTCACTCTTATCTTCACCTCCTTTTCACTTCTCTAATTTCTCTTCTTTCCTTTTTCAACTCCTTTGGCGGCAAGGGCTAACCTTGGGTGGCGAAAGACCTCTAGTCCAAAACCACACTTGGTTATAGAGACTGGGCAGCACTAATAGAGTAACGTCTTCAGCCAAGCCCTCCTTGTTATGAAGCGTTACCTATTCCCTTGTTGGGCTCGGTGGTGGGCGGTGCACCACAGTTTCCGAAGACCATTCCCCTTTTATGGGTTCCAAGCTGAAACAACCTGATCGGCCTCCGAAAAGAGTCCGGACCGAAGCACTGTCAACATTTCTGAAACTAGACAACTCAGACGACCACTTTACAAGATTTTTTGTGTTGCACTCCGACGACACATCTATGCCGCTATCAAAACTATCTCCATTCCTTGTCGCCAAAACTCTCCAAAACACGCTCGGGGCAAAATATGAAGCGAAGAAGCTTTTCTCTGGTGACCTTCTTGTCGAGATTTATGAAAGATATCAGGCAACTGCTTTGCTCAATCTGAAAATGATACATAACCTCAAAGTGACCGCATCTGCGCACCGTACGTTGAACACCATTCGCGGTGTGATATCAGAAGACGATCTCGTAACCAGTACTGAAGAGGAAATCGTGGAGGGTCTAAGCACTCAAGGTGTCGTGGCCGCAAAACGAATTAAAATCCGTAAGGATGGTGAGGAACGACCCACCAAGCATGTAATACTAACATTCGAGAAAAACTCGCTGCCCCCTACCGTAAAGGCAGGTTACATCAACTGCAAAGTGCGGCCGTATGTCCCAAACCCGCTACGCTGCTTTCGCTGCCAGCGGTACGGTCACGGTTCACGAGCGTGCCGTGGTCGTGAGACCTGCGCCAGGTGCAGCGGAACTGACCATACCGCTGATGACTGCAACCTCGGCTACAAATGTGTAAACTGCAATGGCGACCATCCTGCCTACTCGCGATCTTGTAATCACTTTAAAAAGGAAAAAGAAATACTTGCTCTCAAGGTGAAAGAAAATATTACATACCAAGAAGCAAAGCGCCGCCTCTCTGCTTTCCAGAGAGGCTCTTTTGCCGAGGCGGTGTCCAGCAGAGGACCTGCACCGTCTAAGGTGTCAGTGGCGACCCAGGTGTCTTTTTCAGACCACGGGAAGCCACTGCAGTCCTCTACGCCCAGGCTGAAGCTTACGCTTCCTGGGCATTCTATCTCAGCTGCGAAAGCAGCAGAAGCACCTAGTCGCACCAAGGACCTAGGTGCCGCAGTAGCAATGGAGGTCACACCTTCGTCTCGACCTCCTGGTCCCATCCCTCAGGCCACGGAGCGAGTCTCTCGCTCCTCTTCCCTGGGGAGAACTTCCCCATCTAGGAAGCAGCACGTGCCACGTGCGACAGATGATGCAGACGGGACTGTGGGCCGACCTAGCACGTCGACCGCCGCCCCATCAGGTCAAGGCAGGGACCGTGGGCTGCCCCCGCGATCCTTAGACAACTCTAAGGCCTCTGGCAGGCCTGTCAAGAAGTCACCAGAGGCAGAAAAGACTGCAGATGCAGGCAACCTTTCTGCTCCAGAGCCAGATCCTGATGAAATGGAGTGGCAGACCCAGAAACAAAGGCATAAAGGGAAAACACCAGTATTTCCTCCTAAATGAAATCATCGCACACATCACTCCCTTTTTCTCCACCGTTTTCTCTGATTCTTAAATTTCTATAAAGAATGACGGCAATCATCCAGTGGAATTGCCGAGGACTACTGAGGAACTTTGATGATATTGAGTTCCTCCTGGAGGAACACCGCCCACTTGCTCTATGTTTACAAGAAACGCATCTCAGCTCAAAGCATACAAATTTTCTTAGACGCTATCATATTTTTAGAAAAGACCGAGTAGATGCGTCGGTTTCTGCGGGAGGAGTTGCAGTGGTTGTTCCAAAGCACCTGCCCTGCTCTGAAATCGCTCTTATTACTGGGCTAGAGGCAGTAGCGGTGCGCATTCTCCTTCACAAAGTGGTGACTGTATGTTCCGTGTACATTCCTCCTTCTTTTACCTTTTCGACAAATGATTTTAATGCGCTTTTACAACAACTACCTGAACCTTTTCTTTTACTTGGCGATTTTAATGCGCATAATGTTTTGTGGGGTAGTGACCACATCGATGCCCGTGGTCGATTGATCGAGTCGATTTTAATGTCGCATGCGCTTTGCCTTTTTAACACTGGAGAACCGACCTATTTTAGCCCATCATCATTATCGTCTTCATGTATTGATCTTTCCATCGGTAGTGCATCCATTTTTACTTCTTTTAAGTGGGCAGCGGGCACTAACCCATATGGAAGTGATCACTTTCCTATCTTCCTAAATAACACCATTCCTCCAAAGTGCACGCCAACGCGGACTGTCCGTTGGAAGTTTGAGAAAGCGAATTGGTCTCTTTTCACTGAAGCGACACAACTTGCATGCACGTCACTTGATAAACTTTCTGTCGACCAAGTTACAGAGTTGCTAAGTAATTTTATTCTTCAAGCTGCAGAGCTTGCTATTCCTAGGACTTCCACGCATCTCCCGCGGCGACCCAAGCCGTGGTGGAATGAAGAGTGTACTGAGTCAAGGAAAAAACAGAATAGAGCCTGGGGTATCTTTCGACGTTACCCCACGCAAAGCAACCTCTGTTGCTTTAAGCAAATGAAAGCTCGGGCAAGGTACATCCGACGTCAGTCAAAGCGTAAAAACTTCCAGGGATACGCCTCTTCCATTAACAGTAGTGCAACAGTCAAAGAAGTCTGGGACAAAGTTCATCGCATTGAAGGGAGATATCATGCTTTCTCAGTCCCACTCCTCTCATACAATGGGATTTGTCCGGAAAGTCTTAAGGAGCAAGCGGATCTTCTCGGTGAGCATTTTGCTCTTGTATCGAGTTCCCAACATTATTCATCTGCATTTCTCGCATACAAAGCACGTGCAGAGTCACAAGCTGTGAAGACTACAGGTGCTGCCCATGAAGACTACAATCTACCTCTCACGATGCGAGAACTCGAAATGGTCCTTCACTTAACTAAGCCTTCAGCTGCAGGACCTGATGGCATACACTACCAGATGTTAACACATCTTCATCCATCTACATTATTTCTTATTTTGTACCTTTTTAACCGCATATGGCACGAGGGCGAATTTCCTTCAGTTATGGAAGGTAGCCACTGTTGTTCCTCTTTTAAAACCTGGCAAGGATCCTTCTTCTGCGTCAAGCTATCGCCCTATTGCCCTTACTAGCTGTCTGAGCAAGACTTTTGAGCGCATTGTGAACAAAAGACTTATGTACTATTTAGAAAAGAAAACATCTTGGATAAGAATCAATGTGGGTTCCGTTCCTGTCGTTCTACGGTTGACCACCTGGTTCGTCTTGAGACCGTAATTCGTGAAGCTTTTGTCAACAGACAGTTGTGCGTATCAGTGTTTTTTGATATGGAGAAGGCATATGACACAGCATGGCGTCATGGAATTCTCCGTGACTTGTATGAAGTTGGAGTACGAGGTAGGATGCTTGCTACCATCAATAGCTATCTTTCTAATCGAACCTTTTTTGTGAAGCTAGGAGCGTCTTTCTCTAAAGAGTTCGTCCAGGAGACTGGGGTGCCTCAAGGGGAGTCCTAAGCGTTACTCTCTTTTTGGTAAAGATGAACTCAATAGCCCGTTCCCTACCTTCCTCTGTGCAATATTCACTCTATGTCGATGACCTTCAAATCTCTGTTTCATCGTGCAATCTTTCTATTTGCGAACGAAGGCTTCAAGTTGCTATCAACAATCTCCTAAGGTGGGCGGATGAAAACGGCTTTCGTTTCTCTCCGGAAAAGACGGTTACTGTTTGTTACTCCCGTTTAAGGGGAGTCCCTGTGGATCCTTCTCTATATATGGGCCAGATCCCTATCCCGGTGAAGGTAGACCACAAGTTTCTGGGTCTCACTTTTGACCGTAAGCTATCGTTCGTGCCGCATATAAAAAGTCTGAAGTTAAAATGCCAGAAATCACTGAACCTCCTTAAAGTCTTGTCCCACAAGACATGGGGCTCTGACCGCCTATGTCTTTTGCGAATCTATCGCTCGGTAATCCGATCACGCCTGGACTACGGCAGTTTTGTGTACGGATCTGCTAGGCCATCAGCCCTTAAGGCACTCGATCCCATCCATCACCAGGGACTTCGCCTGGCAATGGGTGCCTTCAGAACGTCGCCCGTGCTCAGTCTCTACGCTGAGGGAAATGAGATGTCCCTCGAGAGACGGCGATTCTCCTTGGGATTCATGTATTCATTAAGGGTACGATCAATCGCTCAGCATCCAGCCCGGGAGGCAGTGGAGGGCACGAGATATCAAAGGACATTCGAAAACAAGCCTAGCATTATCCCTCCATTCGCGATGAGAAATAGGAATGTGGCAGAGTCAGTTGGGATAGACAGTAAGCTTCCAGTTGCCACAGTTCCAAAGACAGCGGCACCATGGGATTTCAACTGCATACGTTGCGATCTTTCGCTAACAAAGTTAAATAAAAAGGATACCCCATCCGAGGTCATGCGACAAGAATTTTACGAACTCCAGAAGCAGCATGATTCTCATTCACACTATTACACAGACGGCACAAAAACGGAATCATTTGTTGGCTGCGCCATGATCGGCCCATCAGTAAGAAGTGTTCGCAGGCTAAATTCGTTCGCGACTGTTTTTACTGCTGAACTGCGTGGCCTTCTGCTTGCAATAGATCACATCATCCAAACACGTAACTCCCGGTCAGTTATATATACAGATTCGCTGAGTGCGTTACGGGCTCTGATGTCACCTGAAACCCCAAAGAACGCCCTCCTTGTTTTATTACAAAACAAAATAGTAGCAGCGACCAGGAAGGGATGTAATCTTCTATTCTGCTGGGTGCCGAGCCATGTCGGAATCCCAGGGAATGAAGAGGTAGATCGTGCTGCAGGCACTTGCGGCACCCGTACTGTGGACATTAGTGGTATCCCATTCAGAGATTACTGTGCCCTTGTCAAATATCATGTTAAAGCTCAGTGGCAAACCGAATGGAGCCTACAAGTGTCAAACAAATTACACATGATTAAGCCCTTTCTTAGTGAATGGGAGAGTGCTAGGCACAGAGACAGGTTTTATGAGGTGGTCCTCTGTCGTCTACGCATTGGGCACACGCGGCTGACGCATGGACACCTTTTGCGTGGGGAGGACCCTCCTGAATGTGAACATTGCCAGGAACCTTTGAGTGTCTCGCATATCCTTCTCGAATGCCCTGCGTATGATGATAAACGCCGTCATCACTTCTCCCAGCTCTACAAGGAGCATGTCCCTTTACACCTATGTGTGTTGCTTGGAAATGAGCCACTACTCCCAGCCACCCAGGTTTTTAATTTTTTAAAAAGTATTGATCTTTTACATAGATTGTAGCATTATTTATAATATGAGGTCCTAGTCTTATTGTATACATTTTATACCAGCTACTAAAGCTCTTTCTCCTTCAAAACCCTCTTCTGTAATAGTACAATTTCTTGGCGCATCATAGCCTTAGTTGCTTTTGCGCCACAAAACCCCAATCTACTACTACTACTACGAACCCATACACCACTAAATCCTCCTTTCTTAGTTGCTCCTCTACCTCTTCCCATTTTAGCCTATTTCTACCACCCTGCATGTTAAAGGGACCATGAAATGACCTTTTTACTTTTGCCAGATAACTTTTACATTAAACCTTCAACGTTCACTGAATGCCGAACAGGCATCCGTTTTCGTCTCGGTTCATTAACTTCTACACAAAAAAATAATGAAATATCGACTTTTTCTTTCTCTCCCACTGACCGCAAAACAAGTTGCGGCGTAATTTTGACGGTCGTGACGTACGCTGGGACAGGAACCGGAAGTTCTCTCGGCTGTAGAATGGGAGCGTCAGCGGCGGCGAGTTGGGGTGCGCCGGTAGGTTCTACTGCGCTGATGTCACCGACGTATTTTCTGAATCGGCGCCCCTCATCGCCGCGATTGCCATGGTCACATCGCAGCTGAGCGAAATTCAATGAGATATTTTTCGCTACAGCGACAGCATGGGACTACTCCCATACGCTGGTATGCCTGTTGAGAAGTGCGGCGAGTCTTCCGTCGAAGACTCCAGAAGTCAACCCAACTGTCATTGTTGGTAAAAGGCGGCCCGTGTCAGTCGTTTGCAAAGCGACGTAGATAGAAACAAATTGCCGCGGCGTTTTTCGCTGCCTCGGAGATGCAAGAGCGAGCCGACGTTAAAAAAGATACGTTTGAACTACGACAGTGTCAGCAAGAGCCACGTAAATACCTGTTCACACTCGGAGTGTTCGCGCGCGTTTGATGGAAGTGCTGTATTTACGCTGTTGGTAAGCGCTTCGGGACCGATATTTTACGATTGCAACTCGATACTGACTTGACACTCGGCAAAGGAAGGTTGGACCGGCATTGCACGTAGCTCCCACGAACTGTTATAGCTCAACAGTGACGTGCAGTCGTGTCAGAATAAAAATGGCATACAAAGTGTACATACCGTGTTACGAAGGTAATCCATACGGCGTTTATTCGAGCTCTATATCACACAAAACAAGATAGAATCGACGAAAGTCCCTTTTCGACGACAGTGTTCGTCAACACTGCCTCGGAAAACAAGGAAATGACAAAGGAAGAGATTGACCTCACCTGTTAGTCTAAAATTGAGGTCAGCGATCAAACTATAATACGGGAAGGGTCCACAAGGGTCGCGCGGGCATATTCCATTCAGCACGCCAGCCGGTCGTGGGCACTGTCTTGGTCAAGTACCGTCGAAGCAACGCTGCGGAATGGCTGCTAGGCCTATCTGCCAATCTCCGTTGCCGTTTCAGCTTGTCTCGGGTGTTTGCGGATCCAGCGTTCTTGTTCGTCGTGGTCTGTTCCAAGTACTTTTTTCTTGCTGCTTGAAGTCGGGACGCGCGAGAAGAACACGTAAAAAATAAACGTTCGTTGGTCGTCTTGACCACGGTGACCAAGCGACGCTGTCGGCCATGCTGATTTGATCGTAAGAAGGACAGCGGGACAGCTCCGGAGCTGGCTCTCAGCTTCGTTTACGGCACGATAGATGGCGCTTGGCTCTCAGCATTATCAAATTTGGCAATTTTCGCCACACATCTCTAATTATGCTACAAAATGTGGATCTGAATATTATTTAACAAAACTTTTAGGAAACATTTGCCGGCTATTTATTGTTTATGATCGCGGTGCTGGTGAGGTAGGCGCTTACCCAATAGGCGACGTGGATTCGGCTGACGTGCTGCAGTTCCGCGGATGCATAGCAGTGAACAGGCAGAGAGCTTTCGAAGGAAAGAAGGCGCAAAAGAGTCCAGCTTTCTTTTAAAAGTTCTATAGCAAAGAATTTTTTTGGCTCCCGATTTTTGTGTTTTTGTGTTTCTTTTCACACCTTTTACGACGTCCGGTGGATGAAATTCGATTTCAGAATCATTTCATGGTCCCTTTAATATAGCCAATGTCTGATTGTGCTGTTTGTTTATGCCTGTTCTTACGTTTTCTCCTCTTTTTAACCCTGGGTGCCTCTCCTGACTTTGTTGGGTTTTCAGTTACTTCACTGTCCCCAGGGCCCTCGGTCCCCCCAAAAAAGCAGTCACCGTGCGGCCCATCCTATCCCTCACCCTGTAACCCGTGGCCTCACTGTAGTGAATGCCATCTGCAAAAGGGCGGGAGCCAGCCTCGTACACTTCCCTGTTTACTTCCATTACGTCGTACCGAAGCTGCCGACTCATACCCTTAATTACTCTGTTGGCTTCGACAACCCTCCTCTCCGTTACCCAGGACTGCCCCCGAACTTCTGGAATGGTGCACACAACCACGTGCACATTCTCAGACACGTCCCTCAGCTTACGTATTCCCACGTTTAGCTGCTTTCCGAGGTTCTGGCTCCTACCCTGGAGCACATCATTAAGCCCCGCATGAACTATTACTAGGTTCTTTCCCTCCCGGTTATCCCACACCCCCTCACGTGCTGCGGAGGGAAGCTAGACTGCTAGCGCCACACAAGAGCGAGCGGCCAAACGCAAAAACAGTCTTTTTGTTTTTTCCTCTTTTTTTTTTCGGAATCGCGGAGAAGAGAAAGTCAACGTCAACCCTTCTTCTTCGCCGTCCCTGCGTCCGCATCTCCGCAGCGGTCCCGGTCGTCGCTTTCGTTTGCGTTGGAGGTTGTGCGACGAACTGCCCGGAAAGGTCGGTATCTGGTGCTTGGAGCGTTCGGCGATTCATGGGCCACATACTTCGTTTCACCTTAGGTTTGAACGAAGTCAAAGATATACTTCGTTTGATCTTACGTGCGAGCGAAGGCAGTGCTAGGCGTGCGAGCCGAGCACTCATACGTTCGCTGCTTTGCACGCGCGCTTATCCAGTTAATGATTTTCCTCGGGCTATCCTCTCATGCTTATAGCTTCGCCTTCGCTCCCACATAGGACTAAACGAACATAGAAGCGCGAGATCGACGCTTTGTGCATTGCTGCTTTGCTCGAGCGTGCGTGCGATGCAGTAACGCAAAAAGCGCTGGGCTCGCGCTTCTAGCTTTGGTTTCGCTCGCACATGAGGTGAAACCAAGTAATATGATACGCAACTTTAGCTTCCGTGAGAAACGAGAGCAACTCGCGTTTTAGTGCTAAGGACGAAAAAATAAAACGTGAAGGACACGGACAGACATGCACACAGACAGTGTAGATGTCTGCACCTGTCATTTACGTGTTCACTTCTGTAATTAGCATACCTTATCAGTCTTCGTCGCTTACTCAACGGAGGCTCGAGCGGTAGCAGCGTCCACAATAAACATTTTTACTACTACTTTACGAACTGTTTACATTGTTGCGCCTGTAGTCCAGTTGAAGCTCATACACGCGACGTTCCAAATGTGGCTAATCGGACACTCCCACTGAAATGACGGTCCTCGGCACCTGGGCGTCGAAACTACTCAGTCAAAACTGTTTGGTTCTTCCGCGGCACGACACGATGGTCCGACGACGGCGCACTCCGCTGGCACACCGACAACTCTGCCGACGCCGCCGGCATCGTGCATTGTTGCCAGCGCCCTTTCGAATCGCCGCCGTCGCCGCAGCCGTTTCTCCCGGAGTACGAAAACGACGGTGACGAAAACACAAAAACAAACGTGGTTCGGGGAGCGGCCGCTCATGACCCAAGCGCTCGCAGTCTATCTCTGCCCTTTCTGCTCTGCGCTACCATATTGGTCACCGCTTCGCGCGCTTCTCCTCTCCTTTTTCTGCGGCCGCTCGCCCTATGGCTTCGCCGTCGATGTGCCAGGCTTTCTCCGTATAAAGGAGGCTATGGCTCGACCCACCGTTGCGCGAGCAGTTCTCTCCTATTTTCTGGAAATAATAAACTTTTCGTAGATCGCACGCGAAAGCTTTGCACTACTAGCGTGAGCTTTTGACGTCACGTTGAGCACAGATTGTGCTGGCAACCGCGGGACCTAAAATCCGCAGCGTATGCGACCTGCAAAAAGATCCCAATGAAGTTGGTCATTCCGGTCCCTTTGTGCGACGCTGTTGCGAAAAGGACCCCATTAATTCATACTTTAACGCACGTGCTTTTTCCGTGAAGACTGCGTGATGCACGAACACGCCGACCGGAACAGCAGCACCAAGGCCGACCGCCTACGCCGACGTCCCGCTCCTCTGGTTCTTCGTTGGTCCGCGAGAGGGCGATCGGCGGGCTTTTGTTGCGAATAAGAGTTTCCCGGCTGCCAAACACCTGCGTCGCACACCAAACGCCCGTCTTCGCAGACATCGCTAGGCACCTGCGCCGCGAACTTACTGCGCGTGTTCGCAGACGTGGGTATACACATGCGTCGCACACCAAACGCGCGTCTTGGCAGACATCGCTGGGCACCTGCGCCGCGAACCTATGGCACGTCTTCGCACACATGGGTATACACCTGCGTCGCGCACCAAACGCGCATCTTCGCAGACATCGCTAGGCACCTGCGCCGCGAACCTACTGCGCGTCTTCGCACGCGTCACATATTACCACATTACTAGACACCTCACACGACGCTCTTTCGGTCCTCCCCTCAATCAGCCTTGTACCGTGTGTTTGCATTCTGTGGCAGAAAAAAAAGAAGAGGTGGAAATGGTGACGTGGTAACGATTTGAAAAGACGCGGCTTCACGTGCAAGGAGCGCCGACCTACTATAAATGTCGGCGTCCGTTGCACGCGTTCCTCATAAAATTCTATTCTCCAAATTGTTCTAATCGATGAATAAAATATCGATGCCGTTTTTTATTGTTTTGCAATGTTTATTGTTTTGCAATGTTTAACAGAAAGTTCAAGCGTTAAAGCTAGAAAACTTGGGTTTGTGTATAAAAACAAATTACTTGCAATTTCAGGTGCGAACTAAACTCTGAAAAACACAAGCAAGCTTTGAGAATATATCCCCTTATCCGTAGTGCAGGGCGTTACCAAAAAAATATGTAGCGCTTTTCTTCTTTTTTAAATCGCGAGATTAATTTAGGGATCGTCGAACGCTCGTGTTTCCGCCCAAATGTAGCGCCAGTGGTCCAAACCAGATGGCAAAGTTTCAGAAGGAATCGTTATATTGCTAGAAAAGTATAGGCAATGTTTTAACATCTTTGATGGTAAATAGTGGCCTACAACGCCCGCGAATACACGGGATTGGAGGGGGCAGGTTACCGAGAACTGGACCTTTTTTTACCACTAAAAGTTTCAGAAAATCACAACTTTTGAATGAGATAACGGTTACTTCTGAAACTTTGGGTCCTGGTCTGGACCGCTAGCGCTACATTTCGGCGGATACTGAGCGTTCGGGGCGATGCGTACTTCGCTCTTAAGGTAAAATAAAAACACAAAAAAACGTGCTTTTTTCTTGAGGGGACAGGCTGTACATTGATGTCCCGTTTAAGTTCCTACCCCTGCTGAAGCGCGATGAAAGAACCTGTCACCGGAGCCTCTAATTCGTACTGATAAAGCACTCGAAAGACACATAGAAATGAGATACAATGTCTGAGACCAAATGACGTGTCTACCATCATATGCTAATGCTAACTACAATTTTTTTGTTTTGTTTTTTTGCAGAATATGTCGACTCCTACCACGCGGCACCATTCGTGTACCGCCCCGTCCACCACATTCATCGACGGCCCAAACCCTCCTTGCGGCCTTATCACCACCACCACCACCATCGCTACAACGGACACTACTACCCTTCCAGACCGTACCACGCATACCACCGTGTACCTCCCAAGGAACACTATTACCATTACAAGCCTCGGCCCCAGCCCCTGCGCTCACCCCCACCGCCGCCGCAAGCACCCCGTCGACCGCCACGGGAACACTTCAGAGAACCGCACTACCTAAATCATCCCGAATCGCAAAGTATAAATCGTCCCGAGGGGCTTCATCTGAAACGTCCTGAAGAGCTTCATCTCAATCGTCCCGAACCGCTTCAACTGAATCATCCCGAACAACATCCCCTAGACAGCTCGGAACCCCATACGCTGAAGCTTCCCGAGTACCATCTCCTGAATCATGCTGAACCAAACCGTCCAGAGGAGCACCAGGCGGCTGTTGCTGTCCCCGCACAGCAGCAGCAGCAGCAGCTGAACCGCAGCACGAAGAGGCAGCGGACGCGGCTCAGCGGCCGGCCTACCAGCCGGCGGCGTCGGCGTCGGCGGGCGGCCTGGGCAAGTTCCTGCGTCGGCCGCCGTTCGCGCGTCCCGGTAGGACAGGCAGCGGCTCAGACGTGTGCTTCGGAGGGGCGCGCTGCACGTTCTTCCTGCAGTGCTGGATGGCTGGCGGATCGCTGGGCTCTTCCTGCGGACCGCTGCTCTCCTGCTGCATCACGCCCTCGGATGCCATCATCAAGCCCCGCTACTACGGTCCCGTCAAGAACGACCCCTGTGAGTTGGAAATGACTAGGTATACTGAACCTTCCTACCAGAAGGTAGTGCTATGACGCCGATGCTACGATTTGCCCTGACCCACCCCTTAGAACGGGCGCGGGGCGGGGGAGGGAGGGGGTGTATATTCCCCTTGTTTTAGAGCGCAGCTCTTAGGCGTCCGCTTCCGGCTTAAGCGTCGTCGTCGTCGCCGTAACCGCGCGATGCATTATGGGAAATGTCCAATAATGCACCGCGCGGGACAGTGGCGTGTGACGTCACGAGTACTGCCATTAAAGAACCAGAGATTTAAACTGGCAAACACCTCAGAATACAAATGGGTTTGGTTTTACAAGCTTGGAGCAAACCGGGTCCCCCAACCTCCTTTTATTAAGATTTATTAGCCATTTTATCTAGGAACATTACCCGATTTATTTATTTACACTCAAAGTATAAGGTACATTACAAAGGGGAGTGAACACACGAAAGAAATTACAAAATAAACCCTCCCTTTTTTCTTACTCAAGTAAACGTTTTCTTGCCGGCCCCGTGTCTGGGAAAAATCTTCCGCAATGATGATGGGGTTATCTAGTTTTGAACGGCTCGAAAGAAATTGATCCTTAGTTCGAAAGCTTCAAAATGTAGAATTACAGGGCAACATTTCCCAGCAACAAAACTCGACAACCAATGAGCGTATATTCAAAATATTTAATAAGCAAGATATCACTATTTTCTGAACGCGACCACGTTCCCAGGGCGTCGTCATTGATACCGTGAAAGAGTAGACTATTCCTCCGCAACCAATGTTTCATACCGCTGTCTTGATTTCAAATCGAGGTTATCTCTTTTCAACCCTCGCAACAGTTTGATGTGCCATCTAGTGCAGCAATTCTGGATTATACCGTCGTTACTTTTTTTTTACAACATCCGATAGATTTTTTAAAAATTTACTCTAGGTTTGCTATTAGTTGGTTAATAGAAGCTAGCACAGCGTTTCGACCTCCCTCGAACTTCCTTGAACCTAGCTGAATGAGCGTTTAAATCTTGAAGAAAATATATTACATTAAACTGCTCTAATTGCTTCTCACTCACGGGACCAAGGTTAACTTCGACATTCCCACAAAGCGTCAATAGTAACACTCTAAATTAGTCGAGACAGGTTTCTGGGCATGGAAGTGCAACAAACACACACATAGTTTGATCTAAAACACGGATGAGTGCCTGAAGCCTGAAGTAGGAAAACGAAGAGCTTAGCGTTCTGCATGGTAGTCGTGCACCCATGCCCCCTGGCGATAGCGAGGATGGTCCGGGTTATGGTCCGTTGTTTGTATGCGGTGGTCTTGATGACGGTATTGTTGACGCTGTTGTGGGTTGAACGAAGAGCGGCTCTATGTGAATTGATCATCGGGCCAGGGCGACGCAGTCAGGCTTGTTCAGCGGTGATGTAGCAGATAATAGGTAACGTACCGCGATGTTGACGGCCACTTGCCAACGCCGTCCCTTCTGCAAACAGCAGTAGAAGAACGAAGACCTTAGCATTTTGTTTACCGGTCGTGCGCCCATGTCCACTGACCGATTGCGACGATGGTCCGGGCACTGAAAGTTCCGAAGCAATAATCTTTTTTACAAATTATAACACTCACAAAGCAATTGTTATAGTGGTACTAAACTGTGTGACCGCCTAAAGGCACAATCGAAGATGAGGAAGGTAGTGACCAGGCACGTATCCAGGGGGAGGCCCATGGGGCCCGGGCCCCCCTCCGAAATCTTCCATTTTGCTGGGACCTCCTCTCCCCCTCCCCCTCATACAGCGTTTTGTCATGGGCGGCCCCCCCCCCCCCCCCCCCCCCGAAACAAAATCCTGGCTACGTGCCTGGTAGTGACACTTTCCCTCCATTCACTTATCTGGTGAATTTCTAGTTTGCCCTATTCACATTTTTATTCAGTCTTATCTGTAGCAAAGCTGCAAAGGTGAAGCCTGGCGTTTCCTTTCCTTTTTACTGCATTCGTTGGTGTGAATAAAATGGTTCAGTACAAGTTGTCCCTTGTGTTTTAGTGAAGTTAAAGCCATTAAAAGATGCGTCATCAAAAGTTGCCTGCAAAAATACCTTCCTTTATTATGTGGCCAGTGACCTCAAGTTTCAGCTGGCATGCCATGCTTCAGGAGATGGGTCATTAAAAGACGCTATGTGACTACGATTGTAAGTGCAAAACAAGAGGGCAGTCACGGGCGACGCTGTTGAAGCAAGTGACGCGGTCGCTGCTCGATATCACTGGACACGCTGGTGGCATCCGCACGAGTTCTATTCATGCAACCGCCTTCAAGATTAAGTTGTTTTCACTACCTTATGTTTATGCGTGTTGCCTGCATGCAGTGTACGAGAAAGAAAACATGCGCTACTGTTTCGCTCCTCTTCATCTGTTCAGATTGCGGGCGTAGTGGAGGTCGCATCAGCCGGATCGTGGGAGGCAAGGAAGCCGAGTTCGGCCAGTTTCCCTGGCAAGCGTTCATTCAAGTCTCTGGAAGCCGGTGTGGTGGAACTCTCGTCTCCAGGCAGCATGTCGTCACAGCGGGACATTGTGTCGCCAAGTAAGAACCAGCATTGTCACCGCGTTGGGTTTGGATACAAGGCGTCAAGAGCTCTACGGACGCTAAGGAGGACAGTGATATTATATACTGATTGTTTTAAATCATTTATCGTGAGAAAAGCACGAGGATGAGATAGGCATGCTTAGCACGACTATATAGCCGAAGTTTTACCCCTTTGGTTATGACAGCACTGCGTTCAAGGCATTACCTGTTATTCTATGCCGTTTTATGATGTCACAAGTAATATTCTCCCGGACATCAGCAGCCTAGAGCGTTTTTAGTGGTTGCCCAACCAAGTCAGCTCCCGTTGCTTAGGACTTCAGAACGAATTTGACTTATTGGAAACCGTGAAATAATCCTTGAAGTATGCCCTTTTATGAACTGTTCAAGCATTTTCGCACTATATTTTATATAATATAAAAATTCAAAATTATCTCGCTTTATGCATGCTCAAGATTAACGGTTTTTATCTTGGTGAGGAAAATGCCATTTCTGATGCCTTTGCTCAATTCTCTATGCCAATAAATATTGAATCGGATCATTTTTGAACACTGTACAACTCGCCCTGGATCGCACTAAAGCTGCTTAAAACAGAGTTCAGTGACTCGTTGTTCAACAGAGAGTACCTGAAACACAAAGGTTCTGTTCGAACTTCAGATTTGGTGAGTTGGTTGTTTATGTTGGTTGACGTTGCAGCGCACTAAAAAGAAGTGTCAATTAAGCTCGCAAACACACAAGGAACGAAACTCTCAATACACTCTCACACGGCGCTCACCCCCACAGAAGGTGTGGCCAACATGTACCGGGATTTCTCTTCCCTGTCACCACTAATAAAATAACAACTTCGTATTGCGTGATTAACTTCTGCTGCTACTTCTACTTTTAACGCTTTTAAGCGTTAGAAGAAATTTTTGCCTTCTTTTGCCTTTTATTTTTCGTCTTTTTCTATTTGAAAATAGTCTCAAATTGAAGTAGAAGTCGAAGCAGAAGTAAATCACGCAATACAAAGTTGTTAGTGAGCGCTGTTCGAGTTTCGTTCCTTGCGTATGTGAAAGCCTGAGTGAGTTTCTTTAGTGCGCTGCAACGTCAACCAACATAAGGTTTTATTTACTGTTAAAAAAATTGCTGCTCAGCTCCCCGCACTGTACATGACCAAAGCTGAGTAGATCATTCTGAAATCATTGCGTTACAGGTTGAGATGCTACAATAACAGCACCAGGAGAAAAGGTTAAGAAACAAGATCTCCAAATCAGAACGAGTTATTTAACATAACATTGCAATTGGATGACAGATGCATAAGTGCCCCGACAGTTCATTTAACACATAACAAATTTAAATTCCTGCTTGAGAAGCCTGATTGGGTGTATAATTTTTTTTTTGTTACTAAGATGAGCAGTTAGTTGAAACTTGAAAGTAAAGCTTGGTGTTGTCTCTTACTTTCTGTCCTTGTCCTGCGGCGCTTATTTTCAAGAGGATCTTGGGCTTGAGTTTGCGTGCTACCGAAACAGATTCGCCATCTTGTAGGTTTTGCACAGGCCTCGATTACCGATACCTTTTCGCGGGAAGAGGTTTTTTTCTTTTTCGTTTTGCGTGTGCCAATTCGTTTTAAAATCAAGCCGTTCACCCTGCTCGAATGTCAACACGAAACGACACACGCAAGTATAAAACGCGAACCATTTGCTCATCTCGAAAATATGGGACTAGAAATCCTGGAAATGATACGAAGGTACGCAGAGGCCGCAGTCAAAGGAGTCGGACCAGCCTTGCAAACGCGTTGTGTTCTCGCCACACAATCTCGAACCCAGATGTCCCGATATGCGGCAGCACATATTGGAAACGTGGATTTCGTAGTGATACCTCCCAAGACTTGAAAGAAATAAAAGTAGGCAATCAGACACACCATTTCTTTTATTTGTTCCCAGTCTCTGGCTTATTGTTAAGGAGCAAACCCACCAGCTTGTCTGCCTCTTCTTTTGTTTCATTATCATGTTTTAATTTGTAGCTTCTGTGTCGCTTGTACTGGAAAAAAAATACTTTACAAGAAACTTCTTTACAAATGCCAACGTCCAAACAAAACAAAGAAGGCGAGCCATTGGGGTATGATTTCTATTCTGACGCTGTCTCTTGGTATACGTATTTTTTTCTTTTCTACACATTAGGAGCAGATTTCTAGGATCTCATAAAAAAGAATGAATATGACCTGGCTCCCTTCTTAGCTCTCTGGAAGACTCCTCATTAATGAGTGTTGATTTGTTCGGCGCCCCGCTTGCCCGCAGATACCAGTACAACCCTTCGAGCATCCGAGTGACGCTGGGCGACTACGTGCTCAACTCGGACGTGGAGAGCATCCCGAGCGAGACGTTTGGCGTGCGCCAGATCCGCATCCACCCCAACTTCCGGTTCACGCCCCAGGCCGACCGCTACGACGTGGCCGTGCTCGTGCTGGACCGACCCGTGGTGTACAAGCCGAACATCCTGCCCATCTGCCTGCCGCCCAAAGACGCCCACTTCGTCACCAGGGTCGCCGAAGCCGCCGGCTGGGGCGCCCTTGAACCCGGCACGTGACACCGCTCCTCGTTTTCTATTAGTACGGAGAGGTTTCGGTGGCGCCCTCTTACGGTTCCGATTCGTGACGTCACGACCGGGATTTGTCTCGCCGTGACGTCACGAATTGCGATCCTGGCTTCTTGTGATCAGTTGAAAACGACTGTTTGATGCTGTGTGTGTAAAAATCGCGGTGAAAGCTTGGAGTCATAACCTTTTAAAGCAACAGCTTTACGGGCGACAATGTGCAGAGATTTCGAGCTCGTGGGCTGTCGCCGCCGCCGTCGCAGCTATGGAAAACCCCTTCTCTCCGATCTTGGCGCGAGGCCAGGGACGTCGGGGTTTTCTCCGTCGGCCGCGCAGCGCGGCGAGAGAAGAGAGGGGAGTCCCGGAATCCGACCAGTAACGGCACGACGAAGGGAAAGTCTTCCTGTCGTCTGCTTGAAAAACTTGTTTTCAAACATGACTTGCGTTATGCGAAATCCCACTTTAGCAGCATCCCGTTGCTACGCGTAATATTGGATGTTTTTAGAAACTTCCACTGCGCTCACCCTTTTACTTCACGGATCACTGGTGACAGTCGTTAGTGCCAATCACGACGGCGTGGATAATTAACTACATCGCACCTCCGTCCTCGTGTACGTGACGGCGCCAATCCACCCGCGTTGCGCGACCATACTACAGCTACCTCTTTCATTTCTTCGCGCATTGTGGGCGAGAAATTCGATATTTTTAAAATACAAACACCTCCAACGTCCGAAGGACTGACACTGCTATAGTGTTCGTCGATGAAGGCAACATCAAATCCCTTTTAAGGCGTCACATGGAGCGCTCGGACAATCGTGGATAGCCGATCACATGGTCGCGCACGTCACCAATATGAGAACGGCACGAAATCCTTCAGATTTCCAGCATCCAACCTGAGATTTCCACCTTCGACAACGCTTAGGCGTCTCGAAAGCTTTAAGCGCGCACTCGTTCAATGCCAGAGCACTACGGAAGGCAACTAGCGCGTGCCAGAGTCCGAGCGCCATTTCGTCGGAACACGTTTTAGAGAACTGGCACGTTTTATCCAAACTCGGTTTAGAAAAAGCGGGGGCCTCAGTTTAGGGAAACTCCGTTTATCGAGGAGGGGACGCTGTTTAGGAAAAGGCTCCCTTTCTTCGCGCGTGTATCACTAGGGCACGTGTTGACCCTGACGCCCTCTCTCTCCCCCCCCCCCCCGCCCCTCGTTCAGGAAGCTTTACGGCGACAGTATGCGGCGGCTCGTTACAAAAATGTTAAGCCACTTGGCCCACCCGTACACGCGGCTTCGCGGTGGCCGAATTCGCAAAAAGGAGGCTAACCGACATGTTTTCTAAACTAGGTTTCTCTTTGAAAAAATTGTATAAACTGGGGTTTGTATTCACGGCGAAAAGTTTAGGTATCGTCGCCTGGTGGAATATTTTCACAACCCAGAGTGAGGATACTTCAACTTTCTCTGCTCGGGCAAGCACGTGCAATATTAAGCTTCTATGTACTAAGAAAATTAATATATAACCGCGTGGGCAGCAGGCGCACTACCATAGTAAGGAAAATAGAAGCGCCCCGAGCGAGCTTCTCGATTCGAATACTCCATCGGGTGAGTTGTGTGCAGCAGAGGTCAAAACCATAGCCTCCTCTATACTCACAAAAAATGGCAGTTCGACGACCTCGCTTTAATCTCCGTATAGAGCACTGACAGTATTCGGAAGTTTCGTAATATTTATGTTCGAGGTCTGTTCTGGAGGGATGGTGGGATTCGATGAGTGCGCTTCTCAACGCGTTCTGGTGTACCACAGTGGAGGTACAGCCACCGCGCATCTTGCTTCGCTGCGGCACACCTGAATGCTAGCGGGAAATCACTCAAGAGCGGGACTTTACGCACGATTTCGGAATATAAACCACAGCTGGTGTATGTGATAGGCATAAATAGTCTGAGATTATTTTTATTTTAATTTTAAATTAGAGATATATACAAACATTAACTAACTTAAAGACCGATCCCTGCCGATGCTACGATAGGGCCACTCGATCGGCGTCAAAAGTGCATCGTCATCGCGCGCGTCGTCTTTGAGAGTCTGCTATACTTCGTTTCACATTCCGTGCAGACGCAGCCGATGCTACGAGATTATATGACGAATCAGACAGCATCAAAAGGGCACCATCATGGTGTTCGTAATGTTTCTCTCTGTGTTTTTCATCGCTGAACCAATCATAAACAGAACAAGCCTAGTGATTTGCACTTTTGACGCTGCTTGATTGGTCCCGTTCCCTCGTAGCATCCGCTGCGTCTGGACGGAAGGTGAAACGAAGTATATCACCGGCTGAACAGGGTACACACAGAAAACTTGGAGGACACTTAAGCTTGGTCTTGAAGAGTGGAACGCGATAGCGTTATCGGGCCCCGCTCGCATCGCCTTCTCATTCACCGTTCAAGCATGCCTTGCGTGGCTTAGTCAGTAGCGTGTATGGCTACTGAACTCGCGACCGAAGCGTCGGGGGTGCGAATCCCGTCTAAAATTCAGTATTTTTTTGTTTTTGAGGCAAATGATTTACTTTATAAAGTGAAATCATTTGAGACATGCGGCGACCTTTAGTTCTCATTACGCGTCATGTTTTTTAATTCCTTTCATTCCACGCAAGACGTCACGTGAACGTTGTGGTTTGTTTGAAAATCCGGTGCGAGGTCATGTGACTGTGACGTCATGACCCCATCGACCAGTCGGGACTGTTCCGTCACGCCACTGACGCCGGATTTTCTGCGACGCGAGCTCTTTAACGCGTTAAAAAAGTGAAAAAGATGGCTGCACACTGGGGATGACAGCAAGCGCCCAAAATACTGGTTCATGACGATACACCTTTTTCGATGCTTGATGATGACGCTACCATCGAATGGTAGCGTCGTCTGAGGTCGGACTTGAACGGAATATAGCGGAGGTACTTTTAGTAATTCAAGGGTTCTATGGACTGCTCCATAGAACGGTCTTATATGCCCGCTTTTTTGGACTGCTCCATAGAACTGTCTTATATGCCAGCTTTTTCGTTTAGTCATCATCTTTACAACGCTTTCATCTGTTCAATACCACAGTCGAGAGTAAATTAAAACTAAATTAGTTGGTGCAGTGGATGGAAGCTTGGTAGTAAACGTAGCGAGTTCGTGAAGATTGTTTTTTAAACGGAATATTTATCGCTGATGTGCCAATCTCTGTTATCATTAAGTTCTTCATATAAACTATTATCAGAGTTTCTCAGAAGATAACATTTTTAAACTAATTTAGTAATTTATTTTTGTATTTAGTTTCAACGAAACATTAATTTGCGTGCTCGAAATCATATGCTAATATTATTTTAGTGGAAACCATACAGATTTTCGTATTGCATTCCATAATTTAGCATCTTGCTATTAGTGTTTGGTGCTTCTAAACGCAACTGATTAGCTAATTCTGTGTTGAGCGAATTAGACCTGCTGCGCAATTGATGCTAGCAAAACGTTGCACCCAATTTGGAAGTAAAAAAGACAGTCTTTTAATTGAATAGGCCTGCACATTATTTTTTGTAGTGGTATGAATAAAAATAAAGTGCACGCTTATGCTTCCAAATACCTTTTTGTTGCTCTAAAACTGTCTTTTGGCAGCTTCGAAAAGTACTACAGAATGAATCTAACCAGTGACAACTGCGACGGGACAGAAAATACTCATGCGAAACGAACAAACAGGGACGCATGAGGACTGAAATACATTTATGAAAAGGTCACTGGCTTCACCTACTAAAGCGTTTGGTTGATAGAATCACGTGTCTGTGCCATTAATAACACTATTACAAGAACTGTGGCATTGCTCACACACTTAAAAAGGTGACTACAGTTGAATACTAGCTTCTGCGGAGGCCGGAACCATTGCGCGTTTTTGTACCTCGCGGTCAGAGTGAATAATGCGAGGCAACACTTGCAGGTTCCAAGGTGCGGCCCCGGGTGCTCCAACACGTCCACGTCCCGGTTCTGCCCAACCAAGTCTGCGAGAGCTGGCACCGGCGGCAGGGCATCAACATTCGCATCCACGATGAGATGCTCTGCGCTGGATATGAGCGTGGGGGCAAGGACTCCTGCCAGGCAAGCACGGACAGTCCGTTTGCACGAGAACGCTCTTTAACATACGGGATAAATGTTTTGTAGTTTACAAAACACTTGTTTTTGTAAACATTCGTTTACAAAAACAAAAAATTTACATTATTTATGGTTAATTGCAACTTAATCTCTGCAGGGGAGGGTCCGTCCAGAAAGCAAGCGAAAGTAATTGTGTTGTGCTGATAGTTAGACAGCCGGAAGTTAGTGATCCCCAGGAGACGTCTGGTGATTCCGCTGTAGATAAGTTTGTATGTGCAGTACCTCTGCTGGCCCGAGTTTTTAACGTGCATCAGGTAGTAGTGATTAACGACCGCACGCCGGTATAATGCTAATCCAGATCGAAACGGGCCGGGGCCAACACAAGCTAGTTATATAGGTTCGTTACCTCTTTTAGCATGCTATGTTTCAACCTCATCTGTTTGTATCAGGGCAAAGGAAAAAAATTATCTACTAAAAGTAACGTTTTTATGTGTCTGCTAAGAACTTGAAAAGGAGTCAAAAATAATTACTAGAAGATACTAAAAATAAATTTAAATAAAGAGTAGTAAGGCTAGCTCATATAAAGTTTTCTTCATGGCAGTAACTTACCGTCACGTTTGTCTTAGATGCAGTATTCCGAATAGGATATTATTAACAAATACAAGTCTGTGCGGAATGCAAAGACATCGTTCCTTGTGTTCTCGTAAAAAGTTAGGTCTATAGATACCTCATTGCATAAAATACGTATAGGGGGTTACACAGCCACAAAAGCTTGAAGTGTAAAAAGTTTTTTATTAGCACTAGGATATCTCAATCCGCAATATTTCCACGAGGGTCGTACATGGAGCCAGTTGGCTGAGCGTTGATCATTTGCGTAGTTCGATCGAGATTCAAATCGCATCGACAGGTGTGCACTTGGCGCGTCAAGGGTAATTCCAATTTTTTATTTTAATGGAAAGCATCCTTTAGCCACCTCTCTCGCGATCTATCTGGCCTAGTAACAAAGGGAGCTGAACACGCGGCGCGTATACGGAGCGGCAGTACGCACTCCTTCACATTCGCACCCAAACAATAAAACAATAAAAAAAACATTTCAAAATGGCGCGTTGCAGCCGCGCTGACGCCAATGGTTGCCTCGTAAACCGTCTATAAAACCCGATCTTGAGGGAATCGTCATGTCAGATTAGATGGACCCTCGCAAGCGACGACCACCCACAGAAGAGGAGCTCCTTGAGATGAAACGGCGTCGTGCAGCCATTGAGCGTCGCCGATAGGCAACAAAGGCGAACGAGGGCAACGGCGCCTGAAACATATGCGGAAAGCCGATCGACAACGGCGCGGCCACAAAACAGCCTCCTTGTTGGTGACGTCGTGAGTCTTCATACACGATGCTTCGCACATCGTGGACAACCAGCGGGGTGGATTCTGCAGGCATTTTTTTAACTCAAACAATTTCCGCCACTCGTTCGTCAAAGTACTCAATATTTCATGCGTTTACTTCATTCATTCATTCATTCATTCATTGACTTGCCACTGGTCAAGTCAATGAGTCTAAGCGCCGAAAGATATCATTATGCGTATTTTATTAAGACGAAAGTCTTGTATATCTCATCGTTCAGTCGACCTTAAAAGTCCTTGAGCAAAAACACGTCGTCGACACGAAAGGTACGAAAACACGTCGGCGACACAAAAGGTATCAAAACGTTTACGTGACATGTGCGAATTCGAAAATTCCTCTGAAGAGGATTTTCGCTCTCGTCCCTCGTAGGGCCTCGAACCAGCAACCTTTGGTTCAGTAGTCTGACGCCACATTCATAAATCGTGCGTGTCTCTTGAATGCACCGGCGCTCGGGCTTTCGCCTTCAAGTGGTCTTAGGCAGGGTTGGGCATTACCGCGATACAAATGTATCGCGATTGTATTTCACAAATACATTTCGTATCTGTATTTCTGTATCGCGATACATTTTTTTCACCAGTATCTGTATTCCTACATCGTAATACAATGTGGATGTTTCTTTGTATAGCGCTACAGTCAGGGTAACATGTATTTCTTTACATTTTTTAGAAATACTCCTCCTCCCCCCCCCCCCCAGAAAACAATGACACTGCCTGCACGATTTTCAGCGAGGTAACCTAGAACGAAAGTACGTATTGTCCTTTCATACAGCAGCGTGGTAAAGTTCCATGTTCAAGGCTACATTTACAGATCAAGAATACCAGTTCATTCTATTGTGACGTCATTCGATCAATGTTGACAGGGGCGTCCTTATTGGAAAGGGGCGTGGTGACGTTTTTATAGGATTTAGGATGGCATAGAATTTAGAGGACGAAGTCTTTTCGCATCCCTCGTCAGACAGACAGGATGTCAGGGAAGGGACCGCGGTCAGTCCTTGATGCACGTTTTTTTTTGTCTATTGAGGACTTCTCCTCGCCCGAAACCACAACCTTCAGCGCAAAGTGCCGACCCTACGGGACAGTAATTTCGGGATCAAAAACTTCCACTTCCAACTTCAAGCTTCATCTCATTTGGCGTCTGAAACAAATTTGAAAAATGTATTGCAGTATCAGTATTTCTGTATTTGTATTTCTGCCCTTCCTGAAATGTATTCCTGTATTTGTATTTCTGCCCTTCCTGAAATGTATTCCTGTATTTGTATTTCCAAAGACTTTTTGCCACTATTTAAAATGTATTTCCGATATGTATCGCGATACACTTTTACATATATATTTCAGTACCAGTATTTTAGCTACTATTTTAATGTATCCCAGTATTTGTATTTCCAAATACATTTTTGAGTATTGCTGCCCAACCCTGGTCTTATAAATAACGTAAGAGGCCCTGTGATTTTTTTTTTTGCACGTTATGTTACAATCTTTAATTTACGCAGATGCCATAACAATGAGCGTAAGAAGCAACGCAACCAAAATCTCGCTTGCGTTTTCTTTGAGAAGGAACGATTAATAGGTGGTTCAAAAGGCCTTAAAATATGTCCGCTTGCCCCTCTTGGCAGGGTGACTCCGGGGTCCCCTGATGCTGAACGACTACGGCGTCTATTACCTGATCGGCATCGTGTCAGCCGGCTACTCCTGCGCCAAAAACTACCAGCCTGGAATCTACCACAGGGTCAGCAGTTCGTCGGACTGGATATCGTCCAGCCTGTACTAGTTACCCCCGGGTGAACTGCCGAAAATTACACGTGTGGCTTGCGTGCGGTGCGGTGCGGCGCGCTGTCCAGGAACGCACGTGGAACTGCGCAAGCAGCTGCGAACTTTGCGGCTCTAACCAGGAAGCATCGGAAGTGCGCAAACCTTAGGACTATGTCCTTAAGGTTTCCAAATGTTCCCAAAAGTTACACCAGTCTTTATTATTTCGAGCCGAACGAGTCAGCTTACCGTCGTTATGGTCTTCGAAACTTTTCGGCGTAACAATTTTTTTGTCGATGTTGTTGTTAGTTTTATGCGCTCTTGTTCTGATGTTGTTGTTTATTTTTAGATATTTTTAAAAGGACAATTGCGTTCAGGTTTAGTGCGATGGAATTTGTCGTTGCGGAAACGATGGCACTACCCGTGCCGCCGTGACGACGTGGCGACTGCCGGCGTGCCTTCTTAGTTCAAGTGTTTTAGAGAAGAAAAAAAAAAGCTGCACTAATGTAATGTTCTGTTTGCTGGCCAAGCAGCATTCACTCCGGAAATAGTTTTTCTAGGAAATTTTGGAACAATATACACTTTTATAAAAAAGGACAGATTATTAATCTGCTCAGAAATAAAACGGTACGCACTTGTCTTGGTTTCATCATTTAAAATGTGTCGTCGCTTTTGCTCTTTTTTCTTTTTTTGTGTGTGTGGTGTCGACAGCATTGATAATTTGAAGCCCAAGGGCGAAGACCTTTCTTCATCCTGCACTCTATCAAACAAAAAGCCCCCCCCCACCTCAAAAAAAAAAAAAGACGGTATTTTTTTTTTGTGACGAAAATGTATTTTTTTAACGAGGAATTTTTTGTTTTGTTTATGTGGTGCTTACAGCGCAATCAAATTCTCACATGGCGAGCGCGCTCGCCATGTGACTTGTCAAGGCGTGCCTGTCGAGGCGCGCCTTGAGAGGCATAGAAGCCCATTAGCTGGGAAATTGGTGGGTCGGCACTTAATAAACTAAAGCGGCTTCACGTAACAGTGAAATCGCACTGCTAAAAGTCATTGGCCGTGCCCAGTTGACGGTAAACATTTCATAAGTCGGCTTTCAATGCAACAGAAAGACTTTTTTTATTATGGGATTTACCGAGCACTAAATGCTGTAACTTCAGGATGCAAAAACAAAGAAATCGCGTTTTTTCTTTTTTGATGTAAAAAAAAAAGGGGGGGGGCGGGAGGGGCTGTGTTTCGCGAAGATTCACGGGATTGTTACTTCACGCATGGGAAAGTGGAGTGCTGTCGCAATCAAACTTAAACACTCGAATAAGCTTTTTTTTTTTTGCGGGGCGTTGGTTTGCCGGGCCTTTGTTTGCCTGCAGCCGATGGTATCAATAAGTCACGTGACGGCAGGCCCATTCCTATGAGCCTGTTTGACATGATCTGCAGCCTTATTAATGCAGAACGTGTCTCCGCCGGCTTGCATAACTGCATCATTAAGTTTGAGTTTGAGAGATGGCAGAGATTTTAATCCTTAATTTGTATCGTGCCCCAGAACAACTTACTGGTTACACTGTGGTGGTACGCAGAGCTAATATGACATGCCTCAGAGGCTCGTAAAAAGTTTCAGCGACCATATCACTCGTTGACATGAAAAGTGTTGTCTCGCACTGGCAGATCAGACACAGGCTCCAGAGAAGTTGCTTGCAGTCACTGCCTCTCGAAAACGTTTACGGGTCGTGTCGAGAGCCGGCTTGTTGTAAATTATGCGATCTGGTATAGTAGCTAACGAGAGGAAAAGGAGGTAGAGGAGCGCAGAACCACGAGAGCATGAACGGCACGAGTGGGAACGATAAACCGACACCATCGAGACGGACGTGCCCGGGATCTCTTCCTTAACAATTGGTGCCAAAACCCGGGAAACGAGATGGACCGCAACCGAAGAACCCGCGGCATCGTCCGCTCAGCCGTCACCCGAACGCTAAACCAAATAGACAATCTTCTCCAAGACGAGAACACGACAGAGCTTGACCTCCGACTACAACTGGACTACCTGCTTCAGAAAGAAAGCGACCTAATCCGCCTTGACCATGACATCCAGACGTCCACCTCAGATGACGATCTTGAGGACGAGCTTGAGGGAGCAGAAGAGTACCGTCTTCGCATCAGTCATAGCCTCACGCGCGTCCGACACGCCCTCGACTCTCGAGTCTCTGTGCCACAACCCACCAATATCACGCCAACGTCCCTCTCGACAGAACCCAGTCCGGCGGTCTTCCTCCAACTCCGACCTCAAGGAGCCACCGGACGGTCGCCCTACCGAAACTGCAGGTACCGACTTTTGCCGGGAGCCGTCGCGATTGGCAGGGGTTCTGGGATCATTTCAATTGTACGATCCACACTAATTCCGAACTCCCGCCAATCGAGAAGTTTAAATACCTTCTCACGTATCTCACAGATGAAGCGAAGCGAGCCGTGGAAGGAATTCGACTTTCAGAACAAAATTATGACCTCGCGGTACAGACACTACAAGACCGATTTGGACGACGGGACATCCTAATTAATGATCACATTGATCGGCTTCTGAGCTTGCCTGTGGTCAACAGTTCAACCAACACAGTACAGCTTCGTAAACTCTACGATGCGATACGCTTCCGAACAACATCTCTTCAAGGGCTGGATGTCCCGCCTAGCAACTACGCTGTCGTCCTACATCGTGTTCTCATGCGGTGCCTTCCTGCTGACCTGGCTATACTATACCGACAGAAGTTAAGGGAAGCAGCACTGACACCATCAGCCGACACACTGACATGCGCCCGGAAGAGCAGGTCCGCGTCATCATGTTATTTCTACAGACTCAAGTGGAGGTTCGAGAAGATGTCCAAATGGAACACCCAAGTCACTCTCCCGGTATGGGTCATCGCCGATACCACGTCAAGAATCCGTACAGGCGAGCCACCCTTCAGCACTCGCGCTTTCGACTGAGGCTATTGGCTACCGAGCGGCCACGTGCCCTTTGTGTGATACCACCTAGCACGAGGTGCAAAACTGCCAGGCTAGACTTTCAACACAAGAAAAACGAACCAAGCTTGCGCGAGCACGCTGCTGCTTCAAATGCGGCAAGCGAGATCACATCGCTCGTGTTTGCCGTTCGTGCAGGAACTTGACATGCGCCACTTGTGGAGGTCACCACGTGACTATACTCTGCGATCTATCACGTCCCACATCAGCCGCATCGGACAACCCAGACCCAGGAGAACTTCGTGAAGGTACCGCAACAGTCGTGAGCGCCCCAACCACCAGCTTCCGCTCTTCTGCTGTCTTGCTGCAAACTGCTAGAACGTGGGCCCTAGGGACGCCGAGACACCTCCTACTGAGGCTGTTACTGGACAGTGGGAGTCGGCGCACGTTTATCCGGCAGGACATCTCTGAAAAACTGGGCTGTGAAGTCGTTGGCCAGGAGGAGATTACTATATACACATTTGGAAATACAGCCACCAAACGGTCCTGTAGACGAGTGGTTGTGACCCTCCATAGTCATCAAAGCAACCAGAAGACATCATTAGAAGCACTGGAAGTCCCAGACCTGTGCACAGTATCACACCAGCAGCTAGATGACAATCTACTGAGGCAACTTCATTCCAGCGGACTTCAAGCAGCAGATATCATCCCTGCTGGGGCTCAAGGCAGAGTGGACAACGACGTCGGCGTTCTCATAGGCTCAGACTTCTACTGGCAAGTCGTCACGGGACGGATCCAGCGCATAACTGACGACCTCACCACCGTAGAAACCATACTTGGCTGGATGGTCCAAGGAACGTACTCTCAAGCCATCTTTCACCCTTCAGAAAGTGTTACTAGGCAACGCCGAAAAGCGCCCACCGTCGACACTGGCGCCATGCAGGTGACAACGAAGAAACCCGTGCTCGCCGAGCGGGTGCTGGGCACCGTCCAGTGGTTCAACATAAAGGACGGCTACGGCTTCATCAACCGCAACGACACGCGGAAAGACATCTTCGTCCGCCAGACCGCCATCATGCGGAACCAGCTGCAGAAGCTCACGTGCACCGTTTACGAGGGCGAGACCGTCGAGTTTGACGTCGTCGTAGGCGAGAAGGGACACGAGGCCGCCAATGCGACAGGTCCCGACGGCGAGCCCTTGCAGTGCCTCCCTTATGCCACGGACAGAAGACGCTTTAGATGCCGCTGGTTTCCAAGACGTAGTCAATGCCGATCGATGCCCAACCCGCGCCACGGTGTGCAGGACTCGGACGACTTCCATGACGTTGTGCTCGTGCCGGACTCGCCGCAGGCCACGCAGCCGCCACCGCAGCGATGGCTGCAGCCTGGGAGACCCTGTTTACGCCGCTACTACCGCCGTTACAGAGGTATGACCAGGAATTCGTCGCTACCCGCCGAAGACATGAGACCCCACTTCCAGTTTGAAGAGGAGGACGAATACGGGGACACCCGAGTCCAGCGGAAGCCACATCGACGCTTCTACGGGAGGTACTACCGCATGCGTGGCGGAAGGTCTAGGAGTGATCCAGAGGACTTCGACTTCAAGCAGGAGCCCAGGAACGCGCCGGATTCGCGGCGCAAGCCTAGACCTCGGTCGACGTCGGCGTCGGCTTTGAGGGCGTCCGCCGGACGTAGCCGGGAGACATTGTTATCATAAAGGACGACACTCCACCGCTCCTATGGAAACTTGGAAGAATAACAGCTACGGTTCCTGGAAGAGACGGCATACCAAGAGTCTGCGCTGTTCGCCTTGCGAGCGGACAAGAAATTCGGCACCCTATGCAAGGTCTTCTCCTTCTTGAAGGCAACATATCAAACTAAGATTTGGCACAGAACGATGGACACCCCTTGTTTGTTACAAGAATTGCGTTACCATGACTTCACTGAAACTGTGTGGGGATTTCGCAGAGTGTTTATTCAACTTGTTTTTTTTGTATTTTTGTATCCCCCATTGACCTGTCATGAGTTCGTGTTTTCTGCGCTGCTCTGTACCGTCTTAAACTTCCTGATCTCGCGGTATGGGAATGCATGGTCTCATCTCCAGGCCGGCGCGGGAAGTTGTTGTAGATTATGTGATCTGGTATAGTAGGTAACGAGAGGAAAAGGAGGTAGAGGAGCGCAGAACCACGAGATCATGAACGGCACGAGTGGGAACGATAAACCGACACCATCGAGACGGACGTGCCCGGGATCTCTTCCTTAACACGGCAAATTGAATCGCCTCTTAGTGGTTAGAAAGGATGGCGTCGGGAGGTTCACCGATATTTCTTTTTGCTTGTTTTAAATTTATCCGTTTCGGAGGACGCTTTCCACAGGGAACTACGCTACAAGGCCAGAAAGCAACAAGAAAAAATGTGTAGCTTCTGTGCTGCTCGTGTAGCCTTCGGAAACACTTGCTTGCCTTCCAATACAACATTGTCCGTAAAACACGTCGAGGGGACCCAAGTACAAAAGGGAACTACATGGCCCTCCTTCCGTCTGGCTTCAATTAGAAGACTTCATCGAGACCGCCAGCGTGGACAGCTTTGCTCCCTCCAACAAGAAGGGTGGGAGACAACGCTTACATTTTGTTGCTCGAGCGCAGTCTTTTACAACGAGCTCACAAATACCAGCTCGTCTAGGGAAGGGAACTTCATGGCATTCCTGTTTCATTGTTAGAAAATAGAAGGGGAGTGGGTCTAGACCAGAAACCCAGGGCCCAGAGGCTCCTGCGAGTTTTGCTCCTCCTTTAGGTCTGAGCTGTTTTGGACTGAGATTGCTAGCACTTTTTTTTCGCATATCCGCAGACCCGCATGGTGCCCGTTGGCAGCCTCTGGCCCTGTGCTGCAGCTCCTTAGCCCGTACCTTAATTCGGCCCTGCTGTCGACCTAGAACAGTTCGTGGGAGCTACGCGATGCTGGTCCAGCCTTTCTTTGCCGAGGGTCACGTTAGCATCGAGTTGCAATCATAAAAGATCGGTTACAAAACGCTTACCAAGACACGGTCCAACAGCCCGAATCGAGCACTTCGATCAAATGCGCGCATCCGCTCCGAGTGTGAACAGGTATTTACGTGGCTCTTGCTGACACTCGTAGTTCCAACGCATCATCTTTAATGTCGTCTCGCTCCTGCATCTCCGAGGCCGCGGAAAACGACTTGGCGATTTGTTTCTATCTACGCCGCTTTGCAAACGACCGGCTAGGGCCGCCTTCTTCTAGCAATGATGACAGTTGTGTTAACTTCGTAGCGATTGAGTTCGCAGCAGTCGAAGAAGGCGGTTATCCCGGCCTCTGCATTCGGGCCCGTTTGAATCGTGTTAGCGTCCATATTTCACTACACGGACACGAACTCAAGAAAACCGTTGGCGGAAAGGCCGCCGCGTGCGTTTGTAATTCAATATCCACGTGCTCCCGAACTGCTCCGAACCATTCCGAGCTCTCAGATTGGTTGTTTATGTTGCCGAAGGCACCGTCGCTATAGCAACATCCCGCTCTCGCGGGGATCGGAAGCTTGCGGTAAACAGGAAGTTATAGTCTTTCCGTACGAGAACGTCGGTTTCCTCCTCTCACTGGAGAACGCGTTCGTGAATGCCGATTTCTCCTCGTCTTACATTGTTCTTAACTTACAAACTTCTGAGCTAAGTTGGCGTAACCTAAGAAGCTCTTCGTGAATCTGGCTTCAGGTTAATTTACTAATATGGTAGAAAGGTGGGCTAGTTGGTGGTACATGTCTAACTAACTTGACCTTTTCCAGAGTTGTAGGACGAAGTAAATAGGTGCGAGTCAGGATTTCTTGTTGTAAAAAGTGCGAAAACGTTTTAGTTTTTTCTTTTTTTTTTTTTAGTTTCTGTATACTCTGTCTCACCTCAAGTCCAGACGCAGCAGACGCTGCGAGCTGATCGAACCAATCTAACAGCGTTAAAAGCGCACCACCATGGTGTTCGTCGTGTTTGTGTACGTTGTACGTGTTCTCATTGCTAAACCAATCATAAACATAAAATACCCAGTGACTTGCGCTTTTGACGCTGCTTGATGTATTCCATTAGCTCGTAGCGTCGGCTTCGTCTAGACTGGTCTTTAAATTGTAAAAAGTTCGGGAAACGTTATTTTTGAGAAGATGCCTTTTATGATGTCTAGACATACCACTAAGCTGTGTTAAAAAAATTATTGCTTTATCTAATTTATAAATATGAAAGAAAAATATGGTATTACTTTTATTTTAACATTCACTAGGAATACACATACTTCAAGGGCATTTTTTCTCTTCACACTTTTTCACGAGTACCGATGCCTTACAGGCGTTTTCTGAAGTTTGTCTTGTAAAATATTAACACGTTTGATGCCATTTACTTATTCGGAAAGAATGGAGCTGTGCAGTGAGGCTATTTGTATAGTCTTACAACTTAAGAGTTCTATCCAATATTTACTTTCTTAAAAAACGAAGAAGCATGTCTTTTACACTACAATTACAATCGCTTTTTAGTAACAACCCTCTCAGGTAAGATCTAAAATAATATCACCACACAAATTACACCTTTGTGATGCTGTTGCATTAAAATATTGATAATTTTTGAATAATTTTTTTTTCTAACGACCCGTAACAAATGACCTAATCAAATTAGACCGATGTCCTTTAACTCGGGTTTTAGTAAAGATGTTCACTATCTGATTGCATATATAGAAAATGTGCAAGATGTGTTATATCAGTGTAAAACATAAGCATTCTTTTATAAATAAGAAAATTGTTCTAAACCTCCCCCCCCTTAAGCTGAAACAAAGTACAGCTGAGGCAGCGGCAAAATACGTGTTCATGAGTCTGTATCCCTATTCAAAATTCCATCAAGGTACGTAATTTGGGACACTGACTGCAGTCAGCAGCCCTGGTGGAACGTGCCCTGATGGTCATTCAGATGACGTCTGACCGCTACTGCCAAGGGAATTTCATCAACAAGGGCAGCATTTATATAAAAGCTCCCATTCCGAGGTGGCCATCTTGGATGGCTATGAAACGGTTCACAAGCCGAGGCGCCATCGGCTGTGCCTACAGTGCCGTCCGACGGCACTCCACTCGCGCCTACAAGTGCCGTCCGAAAGAGAGTCGGGAGGCGCGTGTATCACTGGGGAACTCGTTAAACCCCCCCCCCCCGCCTGCGTTCACGGCCGCTTCGCGGCGACAGTATGCGGCGGCTGCTAATTCCAAAACTATTGACCCAATTGGCCCCGTCGTACACGCCGCTTCGAGGCGTCCAGCCGGCAAACCAAGCCCCGCTATTCCCCATGCACCTCCGGAAACGAAGTCCCATACCATTTTGTTCAGCGAAATTTCGTCGACAACAGTCGGTTTTTGCCGATGTTAATCGTAAAAAGAAATGTAAATATCGCCAAATGCGTCGACAAAACAAAATTTTCAAAAGATTAAAAAAAAAGTAACCTTACACGGGGATTGAATTCGGGATCGCTTCCTCATGAGGCAGACGTCTTACCACTAAGCTACACTGCAGCTTCAAAAACTCCTTTTGAGACCTCGTTTTATACGAGACTTTCGGACGGCACTTGAATGCGTGAGTAGAGTACCGTCGGATGGCACTTGAACGCTCTGCAAGAGTGCCGCCGGACGGTACTCTAGACACTGGGATGTGTTAACGAGCTCCCCGGTGATACACGCGCCGTCTCGACTCTCTTTCGGACGGCACTTTGTAGGAAATCGCGTACCGCCGCCGATTCGCCATTTCCCACGTGGTCCGTCAACAACCCGAGTCCAGCCTGGTTCTTTCACGGGAGCGGGATTCTGCTCCCCGTTTATTGGTACATAAAACACAACGCTACAAAACACTCACTCTAATCTACAAATACACGCGACCTTACACAAATATTTACAAACGCACGTTAAGCCCAAAGCTAAAGACAAAGAGGGCCACCAGGCCTCGTGTCCCGCTATTGCCCGAGAGCAGTTGCTTCCACTTGCCTATCTTGAGCCCAGTCCGACGTCCTAAGAGACTGTTGCCTCCCGGTTACCCGACTATCTCGACCGATGGGTGAGGAGGTTCCTCCTCGCCAGCCATGGGGCGCCTGCAGCGCCATCCAGTGGCTAGGAGAGAAAGCGGCACGTCGGGAGCCGAATTCGAGATCCCGATCGACCTCGCGGCGACACGACCATGTGATCGTGTCTGAGGCGAGGCAACTGCTTAGCTGCTCCGCGGCACCTATGTCAGGTTGGTTTGATGGGCGCCCTCGCAAATGCACGGTGCGCCATAACTTGTAGGAGGCACTTGTAGGCGCGAGTGGAGTGCCGTCGGACGGCACTGTAGACACAGCCTTCTAGAGAATGCTTCGGCTCCATATGCAGTTAAGCCTTCAGCATGTTATGCAAAGCACTCGTACATTAATCGGCGCACTTCAGTTCTACTCACCTGCCATGTAGAGTACTTTCGCGTCGTAGAACCCTCCTTTGTTCGCGCGTCTCCGGCCCAGTAGACCTGGTACACCTTGTCGTCTTCAACTACACCGCTAAAGTTCCTTACATAGTCGGAACTCACGACAGACTGGGTCTTGTCGAGAAGAAATTCTACTAAAACATAAGACATTGTAGAGCCTGGGCAGGATCGACAGGTTGGAGTGAGCGGGCAAACAAAACGAGTCGAGAGCGATCGTTCATGGAAGCTCGGCGAAGCCTTTATGGGCGAAGCGAAAGTGGCGTGTTCGGTGTTTCGGCGGGCTTCTGATCAGGGTTGTCGGGTGCCCTGCTCGTCATATCTCTAACATCAGCGGTTTCATGGGCTCACGTCCCGAAATCGTTTTCTCGTGCATAGGTTATTTTTCGTATTCATAGATTTGACGAAATAGTGGTATTCGAACGAACTTTACGTCCTTTGACCGTACGTCTGTCTGCCCATCAAGGCTTTTTGACGTACAGTCAGACACAATCGATGTACAATCAGAATCGCCACCAAGAAATCTTGACGGCATTTCGCAGCGGCCGACTGCCACCAGGAAACCATCAGAAAGCCGACAAGCGGAGTCTGACTGGAGTTTGACTGTTGGTCAGAGTAACTTGTTGGCCAATCAGACATGCTTGACGTACAGTCAGGCACAATCAGCGGTCCACTAGAAAACATTGACTGCAAAACAAGGTTACATTGATGAATTTTTCATTCAGGTCATGTAAATGTTCGTGCTGAAAAGACCCTAGCTGGCCACTATATTCGTATTCCCGTTGAGGCACCACTCAGTCGAAATTAATGCAGTCTCTGGGTGATACCACAGATCACAGATCACAGATCAGGGTTCAGGGATAGGGAAAGGATCAATGCTCTGCGGGTGTCTAATGATGCAGTAGATTTGTACAAAAGGAAGGTACTACAACGTTTTTAATCAGGTTGTTGCTCTGAAATTTGCACGTGGAAAAGAGGTGAAGGTATTGGGATTTAGGCAGTAAGTACCTTCGCTGCTTGGTCGGCACTTGCATTGCCCCAGTCATTGCAATGACCACTAATCTACTGTAAAATTAGAGTAGGTCTGAGCCTTGCTATAGTCGACGATGTTACGTGACCTATTTTATTTTTAATCCATGGTATAACGGAGCTGTAGCTAGACCTTATAAGTGTTGAAGATTAGTATAGGTGTTCTCACAGAGGGTAATGCATACAACTTTAAATAAAATATAAGAAAACATAGGAGAGGCGTCGCCCCAGCGGGGCTCCAACCTAGGTCGATGCGATCAGGTACGATGGCAGTCGAATGGAAGCCACTAAACTAAAACAATTGCTTTTTTGGTTGTTGTTTTTACAATTGTTTATTTACAATCGAAAGGAGTTGAGCTAGTTGGTTATAGTTGGTTGAACTAGCTGAGCAAAGGAAGGAGGGATACGGGAAAAAGAAAGGCGAACCGACCGCTGGACTACCAACTGTTTTATTATTAGATCTTCCTCTTTTTTTATTAATTTATATTCACACCCCCTTTTGCCTCTGCTTTTCCTTTCCCATTGCTCTTATTTTTTGCCTCTAGTTTTTATTCAACTACCCACGAAGGGTGCAGTGTAGAAAAGGCTTTTCTTTGACTTGCACGGTGAGTGAAGGGATGCTCACGCACCTGTCATCTTCTTCGTCTATAGCAGAGGGCCGGGCTCTAACACCTCTCTTGCAACATGGTTTTTATGGTGTCCTATTGTGTGAACATGGTCGAGTTCTTCTTACACGGGCATATCCGATAATGGGCAGCTAAATGCCCTGGACTTAAAGGGGCGATGCAACAATTTTTGTACTTTCCGCAAATACCGCTTAAAACGGATCCCTGACGTTAATGACCTATGAAACACGCGTTCGTTTTTCACCCCACGCAATTAGCGGCGAGATGTTTCGGTGTGCGCCCTCGTTTGGTTACCTTTCGTGACGTCATTACCTTGTGAACAACACGTTCGATGGTGTTTGTAATGGGCATGGTGGAAGCCTGAAATCATAGCGCATTCAAAGCAACACTGCCAACACCGTCAAAATTGAAGTTCTTCCATTCCTCTTATTTCCGTCGATGAGACATCCTTTGCTGACGTCATGGTCAGCATTCGGCCAATTGGGATGGGCCGACCACAGCGACGCTTTCGATCGCTCACGTCGCCAATAGAAGTCCCAGAAAAAAACTTAAGAAAAACGAGCAGCGTTCACCCCCTCAACTCGCAGCCAGAACAAGCGGCCACGTGATCTGGAGCGGATTATAGGCCGCCAATGTTGCTCATAGCCACGCGCTGGGGTTGGCAAAGCACAGGACACGCGCTGAGTTCCAGGCATTGTTATGGCTCGGCTATTGTCGTCGTTGCAGCGATTGGACACGGGCCACTACCCGAATGCTTCTCGAGCTAGTAATTATCACGAGCCCAAATCGAGTGCCCACGCAATGCTCGGGTCCAATCTATGAACCGCATTCAAATATCGTCATATGGGTGTACTGCGATCCCCACGTTACGTCCTTAAATTTTGCAAAGGAGAGATTGAATGAAAATGATCGATTTTGTCCTTGAAATTACACCGCAACAAAGGAGTTTCTTGGCCAGTGGCGTTGCGTGTGAGTATCCTTGAGTCCCAGGTGTGCCAGTAAGCTCGTGTAAAGAGAAAAACTTTCCAATTGAGTATCGTTGCACCGCTCCTTTAATGTTTGCTGCATGTTCGCGAACACGGGTCTAAAGAAATCATGCCCACATCAAGTCCAGAAAAATTTTGACACCCAAATTTCTCGAGTTCACAACACGGGATATCCGAAACCCATTATGGCCGAATTTGTGAAACAAAATATGCCGCACTATCAAGAGGAATAATGTTACGAGTGAACGAACAAAGAAACCCAGACTACCCTTCGTAGCGATTCCATATATTCACGGGGTCAACCTAAGATAAAAAAATTGCGAACCGGTAAAACATAGAAGTCCTCGGCTCGTCGCCTAATAAGGCTTATTCGATGTACCGGAAAATTCATCAAGCACCAATCAACAGCAAACAAAAGTGTAACACCAGGCACCAAACACAATACGCTCCATGTGATAAGGAAGTCGTCTATAAAAACCGCTAACACCTGGGCGCTGCTAGATAGGACAGACAAGTCGTTGTATTAACGACCGAGTACGCGGAGATGGAGAATACCTTAGGAACCTCGTAGAACCAGGCCATTTAGCTGCCCATTGTCGGACATGCCTGTGTAAAGCAGAGCTCGACAATGTTCACACAAAAGAACTCCATAAAAACCAGGTTACAAGGGAGGTGTTAGAGCCCCTTGCTATAGACGTGAAGATGACAGATGCGTGAGCGTCCTTTCAATCACCTTGCAAGCGAAAGAAAAACTTTTTCTACACAGCAAGCTCAATGGGTAGTTGATTAAAAACCAGAGACAAAAGATAAGAGCAATGAGAGAAAAAGCAGTGGCAAAAGGGGGTATGGACATAAATTAATTGAAGAGGAAATATAATAATAAAGCAGTTGTTAATTTAGCGGGCACTATGACAGAACAGCACACCACAAAACAGCACGTCACAAAACAGCACGCAACAAAACAGCACGGTCAAAAACGGCACGCGTAAAAACGGCACGCGTCAGAACGACACGCGTCAAAACGGCACGCGTAAAAAAGGCACGCGTCAAAGCGGCACAGCGTCAAAACAGCACGGCGACAAAACAGCACGGAGACAAAACAGCACGCGTCAAAACAGCACGCGTCAGAACAGCACGCGTCAAAATAACACGCGACAAACAGCACAGCGTCAAAATGGCATAGTGACAAAAGAGCACGTGCAAACAGCACAGCGTCAAAACAGCACAGCCTCAAAACAGCACAGCGTCAAAACAGCACAACGTCAAAACAGCACAACGTCAAAACAGCACAGCGTGAAAACAGCACTGCGTCAAAACAGCACAGCGTCTAAACAGCAGAGCGACAAAACTGCACAGCGACAGAGGAGAAGGGCGTCAAACCAGCACCGCTACAGAACAGCACAGCGTCAGAACAGGACATTGACAATATAGCTAGGGTTCGGCGCTTTCGGTTTTTATTATCTTGAAATTCGTCGTACTTTTTTCGGCTTTTATTTCAAACAGACGTTTTCGGTTTATTGCGGTGAATATTTGTGGACTGATACACTTCTCGGTTCTTTTCGGTTTATTGAAGAAAACCAGCATACTGACGAAAATGCAATATCTAAAAGCGTTTGTTTAAAATGTATAGTGAGTAAACCAGTTACTGGTTTTCTTAATTGTTGCTGTCTGTGGCAGCCGACACGACCTGTTCTGCAAGACGCACTGGGGCCCTATCGTGATCTGACATTATCGTCGTGTGCTCGTATTTGTACACAAGGACGAACATGAGCTTCACAACCACTCCGGTCGGAGAGGCCAATATCAAATTCCAGAAATCGGCAAGCATTGTACTCAGTGCGTTTTTTCCCCAATTTCACAACAGCGACAAGTAGTAAATTAGCGCCGACCACAGAAACGACAATAAAACAATCGTATTTATGCCCTTCTCTAGAAGACGGAAGCTAGGGGTGTTAAAAAATGTGCGGCATTTACGAACGCCCTCGATTTTCATTGTTTGGTTCACGATTAAACATTCTTCTTTGAACAAAGAATTCGGCACACAAATCCCTATCAGGTGAAAAACCCAGATTTCGTCCTGAAGACCCCTACGCCCCTGAAGACCCCTACGCCCCTTGAAGCTGAAAACTGCGAAAGAAAGTGGTCATTCCATCAGTAATTAGTTACACCTCCCCCCCCCCCCTAATCCCTCCAAACGCCCTCGAAAATAATGACCTTTTTCATTTTAAACCGAATTTAAAAAAACGAATTCGGCGTACTTTGACCGCTTCTATTCGGTTTAAGCCGAAAACCCTTAACCCTAAATATAGCGTATGGAGTCAAAAAAATGCATTTCTCGAAGTAGGCACTGTAAAGCGGACATGAGCCTATCTCAGATACTGTACTCAAGATACTGTATCTCCAATACTTTTTGAAGTATCTTGGTATCTTGCAAATACTTTCGAACAAGAGTATTTGAAACTCTATTTTAATTACATTTCTGAGTATCTTGTACTCATTATCTCAAATACATTTTTGGCATCCCGCCATTTTCCGAGTTTTTCGGTATGAGCTGGCTTGGGCATGGCACGAGCAAGCGTGAACATTCTTTCAAACAACCAAATCCTGATGCTAAATCCGATTAGCTACGGTGAGTTTGATTGAGCTCGTGAAAACATCGCTTTTTTGCCGATTGTGACTCATGTTTCAGCCCAAAGCTCGTACAATGAAGGTTTTCCCCTCGCCTTCCCAAAGACGCCTTTTGTTTCCTAGAGTTTCCCCCAAAAATGGTTCAAACAAAAAAATGTGGTTTTACGGAAGTAAAGATTGCCACATTGAGGAGCAACGCAGACTGGGAAACGACCTACGACAGCAATGCAGACTTGAGTTCCAAGGAAATCACAAATAGAAGAGAATGAGAAGTGAATACACACACACAAAAAAAGACATTTTTGTTTTCCTTGTTGTATATTTGACCTAGCTACGGCAAAACGTCGAGGTTTCCTTTTGTTTTTTGTTTTTTTTCTTTTTGTCATCAAACCGTCACTTATTGCTCTTGCGAACACAGTGTGTAAACGAACATTGATAAGCAGAGAACAGGACAGGAAATGAACTAAGAGCTGAATGACCCCTCAAAATGCCAAAAAAGCGTCCACCAACGTTGAGTGCCTTTCTGAACACAACCTACTTGAAGAGGGTGCGACCACTGCCGTGGCTATTATCTGGGTTCTCTTTGTTATCCATCAACCCAAGTTCGTTTATAGTGAACTTCCCTAATAGGGAATATGGATTACAGTTAAACGATGCGTCTACAGGTGCGCCGCAGGACGTGATATTCAGCGATGCCACTATTGGTGAGGCGCTCTGTCCCGTTCGTTGTCCCCACACCTTGGTGTTTACCCACCACAAGGCCTGTGCACATGCCCACAGGCCTTGTGGGAATGTCCATATTATCTTCGTCAATAGAGCGCGGGACACAGTGTAATGTAAAAATACTAGCAATAAGCAAAGTGACGATAAGTACCAGATCTCTCCCGAAAGCAGTCGTCAGGGAATGCGAGCTTGACCCACTTCGGCTTTTATGCTGAACTGGGCACCGTGCATGCTGCGTTGTTCATGGAAGCCGGAGCGGTAACAAACGAGCCCCAATTCGAACTCACCGAAGAACACTAACTCCAGCCGAACGCTGACGCCGCATTCGGTCATGTCAGCCGAGCGCTGAGTCATTGTATTTGTTTTCCACATTTGTGTAGTTCTACAGTTAACCACTTGGGGCGCCACGGTCTGATCTCCTCTTCATATTGGGGTATTGCCACGCGCGTTGCCGACCGAGCTCGTGGTCGAATGGTTGCCGCGCCTCGCTCTCGCGCGGAGGCACCGGGTTCGATTCCAGGGAGCAAACGTCCCTTGGGGCCGAAGCTGCAGGCACCAAATAAAGTTATTCTCTCTCTCTCTCTCTCTCTTTTATTTTTTCTTTCAACTTGACATTCGCGTATGTTCGAGAATCTTGTCGTCTGATCGAGTTACAAATGTTTTGCGCGCCGAACGTTCTACGCCGAATGTCCCAGAAACCCACGCGGGTACAAAAGGTGCTCCGCGTGGGGATCTGGAGTCAGTCTCGCCCCAGCGCTCGGTTCTGTTGTTTCGCCGACATCGACGCTTGCGACGCTAGCCTTTCTCGTATATTTTGTTTTGGGCACAAGTTCGCCCCATTAAACGATTAGTTTTTTGAGTTACTTGCCGCTTATCGTTTGTCCTTCGTGACAATATCCTGCTCCTTATAGTTGAACTGCAAAGAAATATTCACCGCATCTCCACGTGGTGAATGATGTTGATTGGGGCGAAGCTCTGCTGGTGGTTGTCTGCGTAGACGCTGAGCCGCAGCATGCGGAGCCTTTCGTTCGTTTTCATCCATGGCAGAAAGAGAAAGTGTGGTATGGAACGTGGTTATATACGTATTTGAGCATTTGACCGCAGCGCCTCTCGTCTATAAACGTTCAGCCAATGCATGCAAAGTTTAACGCGATTATATACGCATTTTACCGCAGCGCCCTCTCCTGCATAGACGTTGCGCGGCTACATGCAACGTTTCATCCATGACATCCCCAGCTCTTGAGTTACCCCACAACTCAGAGACCCCTACTCGTCCCACAGTCGTGGCCGAGTGGTTAAGGCGATGGATTAGAAATCCATTGGGGTGTCTCCGCACAGGTTCGAATCCTGTCGACTGCGCAAAAAGATTTTGTTTTTCATATTTTTTATTCATATTTTTTTTTTCATTTTGTTTTGCTTTACACGAGACACGTGAGCTTACGAGCAGGAGCACGAGCACCGGAAGCCGGAGGGAGCTACATACGGACATGGCTAGCCCCTAAAGGGGTATCCACACGAAGGAGAACTCCGCGGACGGATGTCGTGACGTCAACATCCCGGGAAACTCCGTACCGGCACCGCGGCGTGCACCTGCAGAGCTTTCGTGCGGATGGAACGCAGCCTCCGCGCCTCCGCCACGGAGAAGAACGGCGCCGCGAGGCGTCAAAAAGGGATGACGTATGTCTCACGTGATGCGCGCTCCGCGGAGGAAAGTGGCGGATTTCTCCATCGTGTGGATACCCCCATAGAGTTATTACAATAAACGCTAGAGGCTCAGCTGGCGCTAGTGTCTACGGGACTTCCGGTTGCAAATTGAAGCAGACAGCACGCAGTCTACATTTCCAGCCTCCCTGTGTATTCCTATGGGAAAACGCGCGTGAATTTTGTCTCTTCGCCGGAAAATAACATGAATAACTTTGGTCATATCGGTTGTAACGGATAGTATGTACCTTTATTGGTATTATGAAAGTGTAATTGCTTTAGTTACAGCATTTTCTTTACCACTGAGCGATGTTAAACTTCGCTCTATTTCAGGCCCAAACCCCTGTTTCAAGGAAGGTATGTGAAAACGAGCGACGGTTCTAAGCAAACTAACGATCGAAAGGAATGTAGTGTGTGTTCAGGTTCGCTAGCATTTCGGTGGTGCTTAATTGCTTATATGCCCGTCCTGTCATTGGATGAAAATGACTCCGTCGTGCGCATCTTTACGATCGGTTAAAGAAACATTCGAACGCAAAAAATAAAGCACGTGAGCTACGAAAGGTATGCCTTTTTATTATTTCCCATGTCGGGCAGTTTTTATCGGGCACCTGCTCTCTGGCTCCCCTTATTTGCAAAGATTTGGAGCGTGCGGGTGATGCTTTGAACCATTTGAACCCAGAACAAGCATCTTCGCAGTACTTATTTATTGCAAATCTGACTATATTACGTGACTTTCAATTTATTTTGATCGTCTGCAAGACAAGGAGTTACTTATCAAGTGTTACTGCGTAGTTCTTGCCGTCTCTCTCGGTTTTCTACATGTCCTTCGTTCATTTGGCACGTATATCCCCCATGTTGGAAAGCGTCGACGCCGTGTTCGCGCTAACAGTGTCCGACAGTGCACAAAAATACACGTACGAAGCCGTTTTAGCACCGTTTTTAATGCGATGAATTTGAAAGAAAAACGCCGTAACTGACCATTTATTTCGTCTGCATGACTGACAAATGTTCCAATGTGCCTAGTAAGTACAAGTTATTCGTGATATTTGCTCTTATAATCGAGCGCAGAGAGAAAATGCACTCGCTTTTTCCCATAGGAATACATTACCGGAAGTCAAATTTAGACTGCTTGCTGTCTGCTTCAAAATGCAACAGCACACTAGCGCCAGCTGAGCCTCTAGCGTTTATTGTAATAACTCTATGGATACCCCTTACCCCCAATTCACACTGGAAGCGGATCCGCGTTCGCGAAGCGGTTGCGAACGCGGTTGTATAAAGATTCAGTACAATCGCACGCGCATTTGATGTCATCAAATGCGCGTGCAATTGTACTGAATCCTTATACAACCGCGTTCGCAACCGCTTGCGAACGCGGATCCACTTCCAGTGTGAATGAGCCCTTAAGGAGCTTCGCCCTTAAAACCCTACGATGTTTTTTTTTTTTTTGCTGTTTTGGATTGTTGCGTGTTAATAAACCACTCTGGTAAACCAGATTTGCGCAGCTGTATAACTGTTGTGAGTGACGTCGATACAAATTAAGCAATGCGGGAGTAGCTTCAAATGTAATTTATTTACACGTCTAAGTATTTGTACTCTACTCAAGATACTTTACAGTGAAAGTAACTTGAGTAGTATTTTAAATACTTTATTAAGCAGCTATTTGGTAACTTAACTTAAATACTTTTATCGAGTATTTTGTCCAACACTGGTTTTGGTTTGGTTGGTAAACGCTTTATTGAATGCCTGCAGAGCTTTCGCTGACCGGGCCTAAGTAACCCGCTTGGGGGCGTTGCCGCTGGTCCTCTTCGCCCGTCTAGGGGCGTCGAAGTCCTGCCAGGTCCTGCCACTTCACCACCTCACAGGCCTGCTGGACGGCCCAGAATTGATCGTCGAGGCTGGGGCTGCACAGGGCAGCGGACAGCCGCGGCGGGAGGGTTCCGGAGTTAGCACCATGCGGGTCTTTGGTGCAGTCCCAGAGCATGAGGGTTAACGTGGCTAACACTTTGCGGCAGACCTTTACACGTGTTTGTCGTGTATATTTCGGGAAACATTCAGTGATACTGTGCCGGGTTAGGGTACGTGCGCGTCTGCAGTTGTCTGAGTGTGACCGCCTGTGCCCTGTCCAGCTTGTCGCTGGGCGGAGGGAGTGTCCGTCGGGCCAGGCGGAAGGCCTTGGTGATTTCGTTGTAGCTCGTCATACGGTCTTTGCTGCTGTACCACGGACGACCGTCGCCGGTGCGGTTTGTTAGCTCGCGCGCCCTGGCTAGTGCCGTCTTGTTGCCGTTACGATGCTCCTCGGAGACTTCCCCACGTGTGCGGGGAACCACAGGAGTCGGGTTGGGGGTTCTGGTTCTCGGTGGACTTGGCGTTCGCTTATGATTCGGGCTGCTCGTAGCGATATCCTTCCTTTGGCGAAGTTCCTGATCAATTGTCTCGAGTCAAAGAGGACTGTTTTGCACGCCGGGTCCGTAAGGGCGAGGGCGACTGCTATTTCCTCCGCTTCTTCGGCGCATTCGCATGTCACGCTTGCTGATATCTTCGTTTCACCGTCTGAATCGACGACCGTCACGGCAAATCGGGAGCCTCTCTCGTACTCGGCGGCGTCCACAAATCGCGTACCCACATTGTTGCTGTGGGCATTGAGGAGAGCCTTGGATCAGCCTCTCTTCTGCCTCGGTTGTACTCCGGGTGAACGTTTCTGGGGATCGGATCGACTCTTATTGTCTGCCGGATGGCGACTGGGATGGTGACTTTGTGGCCCTCCTGCGTGTGGTATCCGATGCCGAGGTTCTCGAGGATGCGGCGGCCAGCGTTCGTGCCGGACAACCTCTCCAGTTGCGAGGTGCGCTGTGCCTCTGCGATTTCGTTCAGCGTGTTGTGGATGCCCAGCTGGAACAGGCGGTCTGTGCCTGTGGATTCCGGCAGGCCCAAGGCGATCTTGTAAACCCTGCGTATGAGGACGTTGATCTTGTCTGCTTCTTTCCTGTACCAGTTGTGAAAGGCCGCAACGTAAGCGATATGGCAGACGACGAACGAGTGGATGAGTCGCGTGAGGTTCTCCTCCCTCATTCCGCTCCTTCTGATGGTGATTCTCTTGGGGAGTCTCGTGGCGTTGGACGTCTTGTGTACTAGTCTGGTGATGGCTCCGCCGTTGTGGCCCGTGGCTTCGATTATCATGCCGAGGACTGTGATTTTCGGGACTGTCGGGATGATCGTGCCATCATTCGTGCGTAGACTGATTTCCTCAGAGTTTCTTCGGGCTTTAGGTTTGCCCCGTTGTGCGGGACGGTAGAGCAGGAGTTCTGACTTCTTGGGCGAGCACCACAGGCCCGTGCCCTGAAGATGGGCCTCTATTGCGTCAATTGCTGACTGCAGCGTCGACTCGATATGACCGTCGCTGCCTCTATGCACCCAGAGAGTGATGTCGTCAGCGTATATGGTGTGCCGGACGTCTTCGGTGTCTTGCAGCTTCTCTGCCACCCCGATCATGACCAGGTTGAAGAGTGTGGGCGAGATGACCGAACCCTGCGGGGTGCCGGCGCTGCCCAACGTTCGCTCTTCCAGCTGGAGATCTTTTGCCACTAATACGGCGCGTCTGTCCGTCAGGAAGTCTTTCACGTAGTTGTAGGTGCGCAGGCCGAGGTTTCGTTGCGAAATTTGTCGCAGGATCGCCGAGTGAACCACCTTGTCGAAAGCGCTTTCTAGGACGAGTCCGGGGATCGCCCTAGTTCCCCTGGTCTTGTTATCCAGCACTTGGTGTTTTAATTGTAACATGGCGTCTTACGGGCCGAGGTGTTGGCGGAAGCCTATGAGGGACGGTGGGTGGATTCCTTTCTGTTCCAGGTACACTTGCAAACGGTTAAGCGGTGCGTGCTCCATGACTTTACCGACGCACAATGTCAGCGATATGGAGCGGAGGTTGTCGAAACTCGGTGGTTTGCCGGGTTGTTATTAGGATCATCTTCGCGGTCTTCCACTGGCGCGGGAGGCTGCCTCGCCGCCAGCAGGTGTTGATGTAGTCTGTCAGCTGTTCCATCGAGCAGTCATCGAGATTCTTCAGGGCGCGGTTCCACACCCCGTCGGGGCCCGTTGCCGACCTGCTGTTGAGTTCGTGCAGTGCTGTTCTGATCTCTTCCACGCTGAAGTCTCTGTCTAATTCTTTATTGGGCTCGCCCTTGTACGGGCCGTGCGGCGCGGTCGGGGTCTCCGGAAGGTATTTCGCTCGCAGGCGGGCAGCCACCACATCTTTTCCGCGTTCCTCGATCTCCTTGTGTATCAGGCGTGCGAGATGGTCCCTGCCGGTGAGACTTGGTGTTTGTTGCGCCCAGCAGATGCTTTAGTAGGCTCCACACTTTGCCGTTGCGTAGTTGGCCGTCCAACGTGTTGCACATCTCATCCCACTGCTGGCGGTTGAGCGTGCGGCAGTGCTCCTCGATCCTGCGGTTGAGCTCCGCAACCTTTTTTCTGAGTCTCCGGTTGAGTCTCTGTTTCGTCCCTCTGGCCAGGATCGAATTCTTCGCCTCAATGAGGTGCGCCAGGCGGCTGTCCATCTTGTCGGTGTCGACGTCAGTCTCGATCGTCTTGGTCGACGCTTTGGCGTCCTCGACTAACTCGCGGGACCACGCTTCGATGTCCGTGATCTCTTCTGCTTCGCGTAGTTGTTGTCGGTCGCGTAGCTTTCTGAAGTCCTCCCAATCCGTCCACGTAAAGGTGCGCTTGCTGCCTTGCATTCTGTCCGATGTTGGGACGTGTATCTCGATGATCGCGTGGTCGCTGCCCAGGTCAACCGCCGTGTTGCTCCACGTGACGTTCGCCGTCCCCGCGTTTCTGACGAACGTCAGATCCGGGGTCGTGTCCTTGGTGGCCGAGTTGCCCAGTTTCGTCGGGTGCGCCAGGTCCGTCATGAGCGTGAAGTCTAGCTCCTGCGTGTCTTGTGCGCGGTTTCTCCCCTTGGCCGTGCTGTAACCGTAACCCCATGCTGCCCCTGCCGCGTTGAAGTCGCCCCCCGCGATGAGCGCCCGGGACCCGGCCGTCTTGAGTGCCTTCTGGAGCAGCGCCCGGAACCTCGGGCGGCGATTGGACGGGTTGCTGTACACATTTAGAACGAATATGCTCTGCTTCCTGTGTTTGGACGGTACGAGTTCCACAATCGAATGTTCTACTTGAACGCCGCCAAGTTCGTAGTCGACGAACGTAAGGCACTTCCTGACGAGCGTGCATAATCCCCTTCCCTCTATCGTGCAAACGTGTTCCCTATAGCCCATTAGGATGGGAGCGTCCGTGGGCGTTTCTTGGAGTAAAATCACGTCTGGTTTGCGTGTTGCGTACCTGATGTCTTGTTGCAAGACTGCCTTCTTGCCGGCGAAGCCGCGGCAGTTCCACTGCCATATGATTATTCCTGAATTACCGCTGGCCTTGTTGATTCGGGTGAGAAGATGTCCAGCTGCCCTTTGTGGCCGCTCGGTCCCTGGTTGCTGTTCAGAGAAGCTTGTCTTTGAAAGCTATGCCTTGATTGCTGATAAAAAAAGTTTCTTGCAGCTTGAAAGATCAGTGGCAAAAACACGTCAGTGGTTAGGTTGGTTTTTTCATTAAAATCGGCGATGGCTCCGATCGTGGCTCCTTGGAAAGAGCCATGCCATTTTTAAGGGCTCTAGTGGTAATCGTAGGCCTGCCTTTCTTCACGGGGATAGTGAATAGTCCTAATATGTTGAATAATTCTCCAATTGTGGACGCGTTTATGCGGCTTCTTGGTGCTTCCAGCGTTTATAATTTTCCCATAAGCGGAAGAATCATATTAAGCAATGATGTGATGTTTCGTGCCCATTGGGCGTCGACAGAAGATAATAGGCTGTAGGCCATGCGAGCTGCTTTTCTGAGAAGCGGAATCCAGCTCTCCCATGCATTTCCTTTGATTGGCGGAGCGTCAGAGGTGGAAGTAGTCTTCCGCATTGGATCAGAAGTGGCAGCCGCTGACGTCGACGGCCTTGGGTGGAGATATGTGGAGTTCGTGGTCAGGAGCTCTAGCTTGTGCCAGGTTAGTGACGGAGGCTTCGTTCTCTAGCTCGGCGATAGAAGATCCGCATGTTGAAGGAGGCATGCTGTAGCGCTCAGTTGGAGTCTTCTGACTTGCCGTTAGCGAAGGGGTTGCGGTAGCCATGGTGAAGTCAAATCAGGGTTTATACCCCGAGCCGATCGAAAGCCACCCCTCCGACAGGCGGAGGAAGCCTTATTAATTGTTCGCTGAAGCTAGAATTGTCTAAACTGGTGATATTATAAATAGGAATAAGCACAAACAGATGAGCCGAGAAAAACCACGAGCGGCCTTATTAGGGGCGACCAGGTCACCCGAGGCAGCGCGTGCGCGCCGCATTTGATTTGCTTATTTAGTACTTTCTCTAGTTCGCTGAACCGCCACCGCGTTTTTCGGCTCTGTGGCTCACCACACTAGCAGACGCTTTCGCGTGTGTATCTCTGTGTGTCCGCTCCACGACCGGCGACGTTTTTAAGATAATCGGCTGTATTTTAAGGACTTTTCTCATCGTTATTGCGATTGTACGCTCGGTAAAGAGCTACAAGATGATCTAGATCGCATTCTTCTCTGGTCGAACGATAACAAACTTCCCCTAAACTTAAACCAAATGCGCTACCATGCACACAACTGCTTCGCGCCAACCTTCGACCCCTCCAAACACTTTTCCTGAACCGATAAAGATCCCAAGAAGAACACATATGCACCTCCTAGGAGTAATCAGCGACCAGCATTTCGATTTCCATCGCTATGTCCAAAACACCGTGTCCGGGGAAATGCGACTCCTTGGCTTCGTCATTCGGTCCACAAGAAGAGCAGAGCCCGATGTGCCCAGATTGCTGTTCACAGCACTGGTGTTGCCCATCCTGGAGTTTCGCTGCTCGGTGTGGGATTTGGCAACCATGGTAACTTGTTGCCTCCCTCGAGTCGGTGCAATGTCGCGCTTCCTGCCTTATTATGAGGCGTCAACTTGGCCTCCGAACACCATCCCATCGAGCACTGCACCTCCTCCGTTCAGTCGGCAGGAACCCGCTTCAACATCGGCGTCAAGTAGCGACCACGCGGCTCCTAGCCACTTCTCTGCTACCGAACTCCTCGTTTCCTTTTGCCTCCTCCCAGCGGCGTACTCGCACTGGTGGACTGCAGCCCCTTTCAACCCGTACGCTTCGTCACTAGAACTCCTTCGCACCCGGTGCAGTGCAACATTGGAGGTCCCCCCCCCCCCCCCCCCCACCCCACGCCAGTCACCAGTTCACCACCGATCGACAGTGTCTCACTTCGAACATTCACCAAGAGCGTCACGGCCCACCTGCGGAGCATCTAACTTGATTTTTTTCCGATCCCAGAGGGGGCTCCAGCAGGCGGACTCGATGTACCATCCTGTACACTCGTACACTCTTCTGATGCTTAGCTCACAATACTAGCTATTCTGCTCAAGAAAACTATGATATAGTGACTCATTTTACCCTATTCTATACACACTATGTGCTAGCATTAGCGCCTGCCTATTAAATGCGACAGAAATCATCCGAAACCAACGTTATTTCAACACGCTCCCATGACCTTCCATAGCGGCCGCCGCACTTTTGGTGGTGAGCTAGGGCGGCGCCAAGCAGAACACTCGGTCCCTCCAAGCCGTTCACGTTAAATTTCTTGGCCCGCGCGCTCCCATAGGGACACGCGGAGTGAGCAGCTCGCCCCTATATAGCCGGTCGTGAGAAAAACACTGACCTGTCCGAAGCGCTTCGTCTTCCTCCCCCACTGGTTTTGACCCACAGCGTCCTGATGGCATTTTACCGTACACTATGGAATTCACGGTTCTTCAACGACAATCTAGATGGCGCTTAAACGACGGGAGGCTGAAGTGCGAGAGGGGGGGAAGGGGGGGAGGTACCTCCCTTCGCAGGAGTTCCACAACTGACCTAATTTAGTAACGTCGGTGACAATCAACGCCCCGAAATGCATTCGCGGGTAGTGGCTCGTGCCCAATTGCTGCGATGACGGGCATAGCCGAACCTTGACAATGGGGAGTTTTAGAATAGCGGGTCCCTGCGCTTCGGGTCACCCAAGCATCTTGGGGGACCCAAATTCTAAAACTTTAATGTGTTGAACCCAGCGCGTGCACTGGGCTTTGCCAACCTCAGCGCGTGGATATGATAAACTGCATATAATCGGCTCCAGGTCACGTGGCCACTTATTCTGGCTGCGAGTTGAAGGGTAAGGGGGATCGGTGGCTGAGTGGGCTAGCGCACACCCAGCTCGACGCGCGTGGAGCGAAAGCTTGCGCTGCAGAACCCAGGGATCCTGGGTTCGAGCCCCACCCTGCCCGTTTCGATCTGGATGAGCATCGTACCGGCGTGCGGTCGTGTATCACTACTGCGTGGTGCACGTTAAAGACCCCAGGCTAGCGGTTGTACTGCACTGGCTAAATTGCTCATCTACAGCGAGTGACTCGTCGCAACTGTAAAAATGGCTGACCAACAACACGCTGTATAAATATCCCCACAACCCAATTTTTGAAGGGGTAAACTAGAGCCACTAAATAAGCTACGCTTCAGAGTAACGACACTTTGCCATATTGTGGCTTAGAATCATGGTTGCCAGTTATCTGAAGCTTTATCTGAAATCACAGGAAACGCTTTTCCGTCCTCCACAAAAGTTTAAACAGTCCGCGACAAAGAAAATCAATATTACATGAGCTTCCTAACACCGAATCAAATGCTGAGGAAGTCGCACTTTTGAATCATGACGATCTACAGTTGCGTCTGCTCTGCACAAGCCCCAATATGGCGGCGCCCACAACAATGTCGGGAACGGAGTGCCGATACTCTAAGCGCAGCTCATTTAGTGGCTCTAGGTAAACGTAGAGCCACTAAATAAGCTACGCTTCAGAGTAACGACACTTTGCCATATTGTGGCTTAAAATCATGGTTGCCAGTTATCTGAAGCTTTATCTGAAATCACAGGAAACGCTTTTCCGTCTTCCACAAAAGTTTAAACAGTCCGCGACAAAGAAAATCAATATTACATGAGCTTCCTAACACCGAATCAAATGCTGAGGAAGTCGCACTTTTGAATCATGACGATCTACAGTTGCGTCTGCTCTGCACAAGCCCCAATATGGCGGCGCCCACAACAATGTCGGGGAACGGAGTGCCGATACCTAAGCGCAGCTCATTTAGTGGCTCTAGGTAAACGCTGCTCATAGTCCTGGATTGTTTTTTTCTTTTGCGTCTGCCATTGCGTGGAGCAAAAAACGTACCGTACGCGTTTCATAGGTTATGAATGTCGAGGAATAATTCTAAGCGGTATTTACTGAAAGTAACACTGCAAAACAAAGAGGAGACGTGCCCACGCGGAGACCGTTTGGAGAACAACGTATCTTTATAATCGCCGCCAGGGTATGAATCTTCAATTATATTTTACAACTTCGCAGGAACCCCTCAAGCTGGCGATTTGACAGCGTGAAGGGCGTAAGTTAGGTCGGTACTCTTCAGCCAGCTCCAGGTCTGCGTCAGAGGGTTGAAGAAGCTTCCGTGGATGAGCCGGACATGACAGCCATCTGCAAAAACAAAATAGATAAATAGATCGGCAATTATATCTCTTCATACGTCGCGATTCTCGCCGGTGCGAAAGCTTCAGAAACCACAAAAGAAAAGAAACGGTACGAAAGGAGCACGCAGCGACGCTGGACACGGTGTCGCGTGGCGGAAGGCTGCGACTTCTGTCCGCTACGTGCCTCATAAAACGCACTTCTGCATATGACGATTTGTTCAATAAATAAAAAATAAACTGCAAACTTTTTTCTTCCTTACGTGACACATTATGCTTAGGATTTGATGGAATTTTGTGGACCATTCAAAATAGCTGCACTCCGGGGTTCGTCGCTTTCTTTTCCGATTACAGAGGTGATGAAAGCTATTCATTTTATAGACTCTCAGAGTGCTATTACTGCATCACCTTCAGTTACACAAGCCAGGAATAAGCTGACCCAACCTGTACGTACCAAAGTTCAACAGGACCTTGGGTATGGGCCATGTGGCCATTGCAGGCAATGAGGCTGCGGTTAGGCTGGCCACCTCCTCCCATAACCTTTTATCATCACATGCCCGCATACCGTACCACGACCTCAGAATGACCATAAGGATCGCGTTTTTACAACTATTTGCCACACTTGCCTCACCCATCGTACCTTCTTGTTCGTGAAAACCACCGGTTTGCGATCACTGTGGAGACACTTTGTCTGTTCTGCATATTTTTGTTTTCCCTTGTCTCCAACAACAACACCGGTTCTTGTTTTCCCGAGCTTTATCGCTCGTCTATGCCATACCATCTTACACTGTTCCTAGAGGAGCCGCCCCTCGTGTCATTTGGCCGTCCTTTAACTCTTCTAGAAAATATAGGGAGTTTACACAAGTTATAGCCAAATTTCATTCTTTGTGTACCTTTTCTAGTTTACCTTGTCTGCCGTAGTATGGTCATAGGAGCTCTTGTGCCATAAAACCCGCAAACAACAACAAGTTCGATTACAGAGGTATGACAAGAGGTGAGCTATGGAGTGTGAGCAACTTCATGCCGAAAAGATAGGTTACAGGGAATGCCACGTACTGTTCTCGAGCACATCTTCCAGTTCTTCTGGTGGTAGAAACATGTCCCAGTCATGAAGTCCGGCGGGCACGACTCTGAAGATGTACTCGGCGGCAATCTTGACGATCAGGAACGACAGGAGCGTGCGATTGATTGTGGTGAAGAAGAGCGAGCCGCCGTCCTGCGGAAGCGGTGCGAATCACACACTGTCACTTGGAACCTTCTCGGTTAACTTACGTTCACACAAAGCCTTAAAGGAATGTTTTTCACTTTACACGAGCTTACCGTGACTAGTGGGACTCAAGGATACTCGCACGAAACGCCACTGGCCAAGAAACTTCTTTGTTGCGGTGTAATTTCAAGGACAAAAGCGAGCGTTTTCATTGAATCTCTCCTTCGCAAAACTTGATTACGTAGCTGGGCGGTCGCAATACCGCCCAGTGACGATATTTGAATGCGGCTTATAGATTGAAGCCGAGCATTTCGTGGGCATTCGGTTTGGGCTCGTGATAATCGATATGGCTCGAGAAGCATTCGTGTCCAATCACTGCAATGCCGACAAGAGCCGAAGTATAACAATGTGTGAAACTCAGCGCATGTACTGTGTTTCTGCAACTTCGACTGCGTGTGGTGAAAAATGAACGGGTATTTCACAGGTCATTAACGTCATTGATCCGTTCTAAACGTTATTTGCACAAAGTACAAAAATCGTTGCATCGCCGTTTTAAAACGGTACGGAAACGAAATGACGTGAGCACGAGCTCTCTACCTCTCGCTTCAAAGTCGACCAGCCAGAAGCGCAATGCCATAGCCTCCCTCTATACTCACAAAGCCTGGCAGTTTGACGACAGAGCCATACAGTGCCCGGTCGCAGATATGGAGCGCGAGGAACTGGTATAGCACAGTGCACCAAAGAGCCATTTCTCGGGGAACCAAGAGCGCACATCTTTTGCAGTGGCGAGGACCCGAAACACATTTGTTCGCTCGGGACCAGTGTGTTTCGGCGTCTCGCCGCAGCGGGCCGCAGCGGGCCGCTACGAACCCAGGCAGCCGCACAGCGCTTCCGAAGGCGTGGGACGCTAGGCTTTGGACAGTTCCGCTACGAACCCAAGACCCGCACAGCGCTTCCAAAGACGCGTACTTGCGATAGTTGTTTGCTGCAGACTAGGTCAGTTAAGGACATCTTCCTCCAAACACCACGGTGAACGCAGAACAACTTGCACTCATAAAAATAAACGAGCTAATTAAAATATTGTTGATATAAATACTATTACGGCACGAAGAGACAATATTACAACCCCCATTTTACACGTCATTCATTTCTTTAATCAATGAGAGCCGAGCAAAGGTGCTTATACTGCGTTTCAGCTTAGGTCCGAGCGCGGCCGATGTTATGAGCAGAAGGGCCAATCAAACGGCGCCAAAAGCGCAACGTCATGGCGTGCTCGCGTGCTCTTTTCGCTTGGTAGGACAAGCCGGCGGACGAGCACGCCCAGAGAGACGGTGAACAACGGCCGGTCCTCTTAGGTGCAGAGAGTACGCTATGACGTTGTGCCTTTTTCGCTGTTTGATTGGCCCTTCGGCTCAAAACGTCGGCCGCGCTCGGACATAAGGTGAAACGAAGTATAGTTTTCGTAAACACCGGGCGGGGCCTCGAGCAAGGCTACCTTCCCCCCCCCCCCTAAACTGCTAACGGCGTAAATACTGCTTTCTTTCTTTCTACAAAAAAATATTACGCTTTTTAATATTTTCAATACTTCAGTGTCTTTTTAATAGTTACTATTAAAATGTATTGAAGCTACCGTTATGAGTTGCGATCAAAATGTTCCGAGACTGGTCGTATACACAACAAAGTAAATGACTTCCGTTTAACCCCAAAGTAATCCCCTTGTGCAGCAACACGGCGCTCCCACGCCGTTTGCCCCTTTGGAAAGCTAGCGCCTTGGAAGTGATCTTGAAGCGTGTCAAGCACCTTCTGCGATTCGCGCTGGATCTCGTTTATAATTCCAAAGGGCGCCCCTTCAGCCTATAGGCTGAAAGGGCGCCCTCCTCTTCCCTCTGATGCAGCCTATAGGCTGCATCAGAGGAAGAGGAACAAGCTGTTAACAATGTCCCGAATGGTTCTCCAAAGATCCTCGTGCACAAGTTCCATAATTCCGCCGTCACTTTGGGGTTCGTGACCGTGGAAGTTTGCCCTGACCCCTCTTCGTATTCCAGCAATGCTCTATGATCCTTGAAGCGTGAGTGCCACTCAAATCACCTCGCACGACCCATTGCTCCTTCGCCATAGACTTGATGAGTGTGACGCAGAATTTGATGTTCGCTCTTTGTTCTAGTTTGCAGTTTATGTTGAAATTACCAATCTGCTCCTGCACGTGGTCACAAAAACCTTGTCTAGCGCAACATTAAGCGTTCCCAGAACGACGCCTCTTGGCGCCAGTATAACGCATGACGGCCACTGCCTTCGGCAGCAGCGTGCGCATCATTGTGCTGCTCCTTCTTTTTACCGCAAGAAACTACAGTCTCGGATCTTTCTGATCGCACCTCGTGTACCGTTATTTGAACTGGCATTTTATTAGTTAGTTCCAGATAGCGTTTTATTCTCGTATAAATATACATTGTTGCAGAGTGAGTCGCTGAACAAAAACTAATCGAGTGGCATCCCAATTGTTACCCCATGATGACGAGGCGTGCTCCGCTTGCAGAAAATGCCATGGCGCCTACAGTTTTAGTTTTGATTCAGCAGTCTGCTCATGGTTTTGTTTAGATTTACGGAACTTTCGCAGTAAACTACCTTTTCCCCCTATAGCGGGGTGAACACTGGAGGCGAGGCGACCTCCTCGCCCCACCCCAGCTTTAGCTCTGCTAAAGAATAAAGAGCTGGAAGGAGCTGTCTATGAACATTCAACCTGCCACCGACTAAGGACAGTATTCAATTACCAAAGCTGCAACCAATCACGATTTGGGACACTAAATTCTTCCAGAACAGGAAAAGACACGCAGGCGCCATCTCCCTTGAATATTACTTTCATGCATTTTGATGTGGGTCTGCCATAAACAATTTTCTAAACACTGTTTCGAACGTGCAGACTGATCGGCTCTCACCTCCGTCAAGGCCGCGCAGCACTTCACAAAGTATCTGTAGTTCTGGACGTGGTCGACTACTTCGCTGGCCACCACGGCGTCAAACTTCACGCATCGCCGCACGAGCTCTTCGGCTTCGACGGCCTCGTACACGACGGAGTCTCTGACTTCGGGGTCCCGGTCTGCGTGAGCTCTAGCGGCCTCGATGCATCCCGGTGTGGGATCGATGCCGGTGACCGTGGCACCTAGCCTCGCGAGAGGCTGCAATAGAACCCATAAAACATAAAACAGTACAATCCACGGAACTTTTTTTTTATGTCTAAACCATTACAATATGTTGCTTAAAAAACTTCAACGTATAGTCACGAGGAGCGACACAACTTAGAGGTGCCGTGTGCCCCCGCCTATCGCCCGCCTGGTTCTTTTGTTTGTTTTATATTTCTTTGTTCTTTTCGGCAAATATGGCGCAACTCTGCAGGTAAACAATAATGGTGTCCGACACCACATTGACACCATACGAATGTCTGCGGACCCTTGGGAGTCCGCGCTCGTTAGTCCATTCAAATTTTTTTTGTCAAATAAATACCAACCAAGGAGTTCTACGCACACGTGACAATCCAGACGCAGTGGGCACAAAATCTAATCGTGGCAAGCACGACGAGCGAAGACTTCGTATTGAAACTCCATGAGGTTACAAAGGTCCAGCTGGGCACTGTAACCTACGACCTTCTACCATACCTCAAACGAACACCCGGAAGAGTGAGTGGAGTGGTACACGGAATCGAGGCAGAGACGTCTGAATGGGAGCTGATGGAACTACTGTCCGCGAAAGGACACAACATAATGCACGCAAGGATGCTAGAAAAGTCCAACTCGGCGCTGCTAACCTTTCAGGG
>JAZHYW010014419.1:0-14676 GCA_037355805.1 Ixodes ricinus | reverse complement strand
CAATCGCAAAGAATTCAAAAGAGAGCGTCTATAATTTTAGTGTGATATATATGCAAGTAGGTAAGACGACATTATAACTACTATTTATTATTAGTCGCTCCAATCTTTGTAAAAAATTTCAAAAAATGCCTCCGCGAACAACTGTGACCTAAATTGCGGATTTTTTTTCCGAGTCGACTATGTTTAGTATCGCTTTTAAAATAATACCACGTGTAGAACCTTTCATTGCCTTCCAAATTAAGCAAGGTTTGTGTTTTTAACATGTACGAGTACTGAGAAATAAATTATGAAACAGAGCAGGTTTTCACTTTTCGTTCAACTTCAGCACAGCTGTATAAAACAAAACAAAATAATTTTTTTCTGCGTCGCGTTCTTTTTACATTCTTTTTTAGCCAGAATACATTCCGTTAGAGGTATTATGCACCGGTTTTTTGTTTTAAGCCTCTAAATATGCTAAAAAAGAGCAAATGCCAATGATGGGTTTTTGGGTTAAATTGACGATTGTTGTGTGTGGCGTTCTTGAATCACTCTCAATCTCAAAGTATTCAAAAGAGAGCTTCTATATTTTTTTTATTGTGATATGTATGCAAGTCGGTAAAACGACATTCCAACTACTATTTATTATTCGTCGATCCGATCTTTGTAAAAATCCCCAAACATGCCGCCGCGAACAACTGTGACCTAAACTGCGGATTTGTTTTTAGTCGACTATGTTTAGTTTTGTTTTTAAAATAATACCACGTGTAGAACGTTTCATCAATTGCCTTCCAAATTAAGCAAATTTTGTGTCTTAATCATGTACGAGTACTGAGAAATAAATTATGAAACAGAAGGTTTTCACTTTCCGTTCAATTTCAGCACGCTGTAAAAAGAAAAAAACAATTTTGTTTTAAATTTTTCTCGCGTCGCGTTTTTTTTTTTTTTACACTTTTCATTTAGCCAGCATACATTCCGTTAGAGGTATATGCACTAGTTTTGGATTTTAAGCCTCTAAATATGCTAAAAAGGAGCAAATGCTGATGGTGGGTTTATGGGTTAAAGCTGTATATTTTATTCTTTGTCATATTAATCTAAGGGACGTTTAATAAATAATCATATTAAAAATATTGATGTCGTTAGGCGTCTAATAACAAGTTTGCAGTTCCAAACGTCTAAACACTGCAAAATCGCAACTGCTGAAAGCGGGTTTTCAGACAATTTCCGCCGGTGCCATGATTGGAGAGGCCTCAAGCCTAAACCCTATGCGCTACATAATCTATACTACGTTAGAAATATCAAAGTATAATATTGCAAAAATATTAGAGTAAAATACACTTCCTATTGGAAACCTAGATTTTTAAATGTGAAATTTTATATTTTTAATGTGAAATTCATTATGATAACAGAACACAAACATTTTTTAGATTATTTAGAGGCTTAAAACTCAAAACCAGTGCATATACCTCTAACGGAATGTATTCTGGGTAAAACAAAACGAAATAAAACGCGATGCCAAAAAAAACAATATTTATCTATAAATACATATATACAGCGTGCTGAAATTGAACGAAAAGTGAAAACCTTCTCTGTTTCATAATTTATTTCTCAATGCTCGTACACGATAAAAGGCACAAACTTTGCTTAATTTGGAAGACAATTAAAGGTTCTACACGTGGTATTAGTTTAACAGCAAATAAACAAAGTCGACTTAAAAAGAAATTCCGCAGTTTAGGTCACAGTTGTTCACGGAGGCATGTTTCGGGATTTTTACAAAGATTGGATCGACGAAAAATAAATAGTAGTTGGAATGTCGTTTTACCAACTTGCATATATATAACAATAAAAAAATGTAGAAGCTCTCTTTTGAATACTTTGAGGTTGAGAGTTGTTCAAAAATGCCACACACGACAATCGTCAAACCCCACCATCGGCATTTGCTCTTTTTTTAGCATATTTAGAGGCTCAAAACTCAAAACGAGCACAAATACCTCTAACGGAATGTAATGCTGGGTAAAAGAATGGTGTGAAGAGAACGCGACGCGAGAAAAAAAAAGAATTAAAAATGTATATTTTTTTTACAGCGTGTGGAAGGCGATGAAAAGGTTCTACACGTGGTATTATTTTAAAAGCTATACTAAACATAGTCAATTAAAAAAAAATCCGCACTTTAGGTCACAGTTGTTCGCGGAGGCATGTTTGGGGATTTTTACAAAGATTGGAGCGACGAATAATAAATAGTAGTTATAATTTCGTTTTACCTACTTGCATATATATCACACTAAAAAACTTTAGACGCTCTCTTTTGAATACTTTGAGATTCAGAGTGATTCAAAGACGCCACACACGACAATCGTCAAAACCTCGTCGTTCTTTCCAGCTTCTTTGAGATTTGTTTTCTCAGAAACTAAACATGTCAGGACATTAAAATAAAAAGGATTGTTCTTCTTGGAACATGCGCCACAAGATATAAATATTTGAAGCAAAATAAAAAGTACGACTGCACCTCGTTACCTGAATCCAAATGAAACCACCCATACATATATATATATATATATATATATATGAGCGGCTTCTAGAATTAGAGGCAGCAGTTAGAAATAATTGGCAGCAACATTTATTCTTGTGTTTCCGGCATACAGCATTGGAATTAATTCATAACTTTCACCAATATTATATAGTGTTACCGAGGTTTTATTATTGGTTCATTTTATTGCAGTCATATATACAGCAGATTCAAACCGTACCTGAGTTAGGGGATATTACTTGATAAGCGGAAGATACTTTTTTTTTAATTTCTAATCTCGCTTATAAGATATTTGTTTTGCAATTTATTTTCGAGGTTAAATATATTTGCCCCCATTTTAACGCTCACAAATCAGAAAGTTTTCTGTTGACGTAAACATATACCTTGCTTTCTGTGGAGTTCTTGGGGCGTTGTTTGAAGAAACTGTTAGTTGAACTCCACAAATGAAGATAATAAATGCGACATAGCAATAAGTAAAAAATGAACTTTAAAGAAGTTTACGTAACTATTATTCGGTGGGCCGAAATACAGCACTACTATTCATTTATTTACTCGCGTCTAGAGTACTGTATTGAAAAAACTACACATATATACAAAGTGCTTGAGATCTCATGTAATGACCGTTTGGGTGATTGGAAGCATTTAAACGCCTTAAAACTTGATGAATTTTTTAGGATAAACTAGAATTGTTACAATATTAATCATCATTTCCAAAAGTTAGGCATAACCCATCACCTGTTTTCTAGGAGCGTCCTAAAACATAATAAAATTATAGTTAAAGTGAAGGTGCAAAAACTAGAAAGAAAGCAAAGTTCGCAAAACTATTTTTCGAAAAAAACTTGCACAACTCATTTCGGGCATATGAACAGACGCCCAATCATATTTAAAAGAGGAGAAAGTATACAGGCGATGGAATTAGAAAATATAAAAATTCAAAGAGTATGACTAATGGCAGATTCGGCTGGTCGATTTCCAGCTTTTTAAAGCGCTTTGAAAGGCCGATGCGCATTCGGTTGGTCGAAGTCAGGCGTCCTAAGTATATTCGGTAATTCGTTCAGAGCGCTCTGAGGTTTTCGGATCGCGCCGTCCTCCGACACGTAGCGCTGTAATACATGGGTTGCACGTGACGTCATTCAAAGAGCGCTCCGATGCCCACCAGAGAAGAGGGGAAGAGGAGCTCCCCTCTTATCAGGATCTTCTTTTGTGCCTCCCGGATTTGCACAGACGTCGGTATTCTCCTCCCGGAAGATTGTAGAAGATTAACCCGTCACTCAAAATTCTTACAAAAGCAGCTTCCCTCTTCTCCTCTTACATGGTGGTCAGAAGTATGCGATTTAACGTCAGTGCAACCCATGTAGCCGATACGACCAAGAGGCTTAGCGTCGGACGGCGCACCGTTTTAGTGCCGAGCCGATCCCGATGTGCTGTGCAGCTTGAAGGGGGACCGCTACGAAAGCCAGCGTCCGCATTGATGGCTGCCATTTTTCGTTTGAGCATGCGGACATGCGGCGGGTACATTGGATGGATGAATGGTATTGGCTAAACCCTTCCGGTCGGGAGGTAGCTAGCGCCATTGCAGTGGAGCGGTTATGGAAGTTTGCCCTCGGTATCCGGTTTCGTGTCGGCTTCCGAACTGCTCGGAAAATTTGTCGAGCATTCGACTGGCGCGCCATTCCTCTAGCTCAGATTTGGAGACGATCCCGGAAATCGCTGGTCCAGCTCAGAGGATTGGAGCCTTGGAAAACGGTCAGCCGAATATACCATAAAAAACAATTATTAATAAACGTTTAAAAATTACTGAGCTGTATGTCGATAATCTCTTTTTCATCTAGATATGTGCTCATCTTCTTGACGCAAACTAAATTTTAAGCAATGTACGATAATTTCGGGTGTCATAAACAATTAATTTTTGTTTGTTGTTGACTACTTTATTGTTCACAATGTTTAACGAGGAACTATAAAGTCGTAAGAAGATCATTCGTCTTGTTTTGACACAGCTGTCAGAATTGTCTCTTCAAAATTCCAGTATACATCAACACATTCCTAAACATCGCTCAAACATAACGCTAAGCATAACATCAACAATAGAGCCTCATTCGCCCATTCTTGAACATCTTGGCACTGATGCGAAGAGAGGCAGGTATCAGTCTTGCGCAACCGAAATGTCTACCTTTTCCTTGGACCTATTTCTTCTGGAGTAACACTTTTTTCATGCCGAAGTAAGTGTAAATCTCCTAACATTTCTGGTTGCCACTTTCGAACGTTTCAAGACAATGAGCGAAGTACGGTCCACACTCTTAGGAAAAAGTGGTATGGATAGTCCTCCCTTAGGGAGGAACGGTCTTGTAAACCTATGTTCCTTCAGAAAGGGAGCAGCCTTCGTCCCTGAAGCAGGGGAGCAACTAGTTCCTCCGTCGCCTGCATCTCATTATGGCGGCCTCGAATCGAGCAAATCGAGCTCAATAAGGCTTAACGAGGACGCTACGTCTCTTGTACGGGACGAAAGGAGCAGCAAATAAAGCGTAACACGAGCTTTCCGCGAACTGTGTTTATTTCCGAAGCCAGGTTCCCCCGCAGGCACAGAAACTTGCGTTTCGAAAGCAGCTACCTAGTCTTCTCGTCCTCAGCACTGCGACGTTAAACGGAGACAACCGATACCCAGTTACTTCGCGCACTTCACGTCTTACCTTTGCTGTTCCTCGAGTCACAATTCCTTCGCCAACCGCACATCACGGAGGAATGGCAAAGCAATCCGCGAAACCAAAAGTCGCTCTCAAAAGAATCGAACTCGAAGCCGTTGTTTATCGCGTAGCGTGAAAGAAGGTTAAATCGCTTTCCACCAGATGGCCGGAGTCAAGCAAAGTAAATGCAAGTAGCTAAACTAGGTGGCGCTAGGTACCCCTAATTCATGTTCTACAAAAAATCATTTTTATTTTCCTCAGGCTATCTTTTGCGCACTTGGCACCTACTATATAAACACTACGCATACTACAAGCATCAGGTGAACATACGTTGACATACACACATATTGCACATACAAACGTCACCACAACGGCATACAAGCGTCAACACAGCGGCACACTAACCTGAACACTACACCCGAGCTCTGCGTTTCCGTCTTTTATACTGGTCGTTTTGAACGTACGGAACGTTTCGGTGACTCCATAAGCAATAAAAAATATTCCCAGCACGTTGATCTTTTCTCAACAATGTAATACCACTGAGAATATTTCGAATGGCTCAGGGGATGAATCTCTTATTAAGAAGTAAACGTTCGATCATGCCGTAATTATTTGAAAGTCTCAATAAATCCAGCTGCTCCAATGCGGCTCGAAGCCATGAGTTTGTTTCCCCGCACGGCACTTCGTAGCCGGTATTTCTATTGTAGTTTGTTTTTCTATTTGTGCTGTTCGCGCACGGCTTCAATTGCCGTCTTGAATTAATCTCTGTAGAGCGGATATTCACTCAGCTGGAAGTGATGCTTCACGGGCAGAAAAATCGCTTTTCGATCGACTTGAATGCAGTCAAAGCCGCGACTTGCGGCAGGTGTTATGTACGGAGCTGCACCGTGGCGAGCTCGAAAACTTCAGCGCTCATCCCAGAGCGCCACTTGGAGGGCAGTCTCTCCAGGAGCTGTAGTATATTTGACCAGCAAAATAAAGGGTAGCTCTTTTTTTTCGATTTTACCTATCATTCTTTTTTAATGCTGAAATTCCACACTGTATATGTAAGTGCTTTCCGTCATAATTTCGTACTTTCCAGTCCTTTCCACAGAGCGCAATCGTTCTCGGGGAGAAGACAACCGACAGTCACATTGGCCACAGTACGATAGAGCTTACTGTTCAGACCAGCGTTCCAACATGACTATCCGCACGTCGACCGATTGCACCTAATCCCTCAAGTGGTCTTAAACTCTTTAATGTGAAGCGGAATGTCAACCTGCGACACCCCGCCCCCTCCGATCACGGCTCGGCCAGCGGCATCAATGCCCGACAGCTTACGCAGTTTACGTCATCTCATCTTGTTGTTACACCACTGATACGCGAACACACGGTCACACCGGCGATAATTCCAGTCTTCTGTTCACAACGCACAACACTGCCATCACGATGTTGCTACTATGTTGCTGACACGCAGAAATACGAAGCCACGTTGATTGCCGGTTGGCACTCGGCATCGGAAAACAGAACCAAACTCAGCACGGAAGGCACCCAGGCAGCCGGCAGCAAAACCGGCCGGTCTTGGACGCAGTTCCTGCGATTTCCATAACGTCGAAAACGTCGACACAGATCCGCGTGGTTCCGATACTGTAGTTCCGCGTGGGCGGCGTGGGTTGCGCCACGTGGGTTGCGCGATCCGGAGACGGCGATCTTCTCCAGTGTACGTAGCTCTGCTGGCACTGCTCCGGAACTTCGCTGTTTTTAGCGGCTTCGTTTGCTCGTTTGATAAAATTAGTGATAAAAACACCAATGCAACCGAAATGTTCTGCACGTTTGGACTAGAAGACGGAATTAACGGCGGCCTTCGTTGCCGCTGAAGCTCAATCAACTCAACAACTTTTCTTAAACAACGTGCGCGACGTGGTCGAAAAACGAAACCGAAAGAATATAAGTCGGGAGGGCGAAAGCTTTCTCCTGTCGTCATGGAGAAGGAGAAAAACGTTTCGTTCCTCCCTTTTTCTCGTGTCCGCTTGGGGGCGTGCCAATAGGAGGGAGGAAGACGCGCCGTTGCTACCTTTTTCCTCCATTTTTTCTTAGAGTGCAGTTATATTAAAAACTCGAGTCTTGAGATGTTAATCTTGTAGTGGCTATGTATATCTAAACTTACACCGTCAATGTATTTTCCTCATTATTATTTAAGACTTTCCGGCTCCTAAATTTACTAACGCAATTTGCTAATAAAAGTGAAGTGTTTATTCATCAGCCACAAAATGATTGCACCACGTTATTACAAATAACCTTAGCTGTCGCACATTGTAAAAAAAAAGATACCTTCTGATAATTCATGTGTTGTTCATATGACGTAATGGCAGTTATTTTAATAAGCCATTAAAAGAGACACTTTCTTCTACAATCCCACCATTCTCCATCGCGCACAAACGAACAGACCAGTTGCAAAACGTGCAGCGCACTACGCGACGCCGAAAGGAATTCTGGGAACGTGCTGCATAGAACATAGGCTGTAGCAAACGACCGAGGGACTCGAGGGGTCCCTCAGTCGTGTGATTTTAACTTTCATGAAATTGGCTGGATAAACAATCGTATTGTAACAACTGAGACTGTGGCGCGGAAAAATTAAGAAACTTTTAAGTCGAATAAGTGGGTGGTACATTGGGCTTAAAGGGCCCCTGAAAAAGAAAAAAAAGTTTTTTTTAAACAATCTGGTTGGAACACGCGTGTCAAAAAATTAATTTTACGCGAAAAAAAATTATTAGAGCAATATTGACGGCAAGAGATTTATTTTGAAATTTTTCGCACAAATTCCAGGTCATTCAGCTCGGCTTCTCATTGGTAACGATGGTCATTCAAATCAGCTTTTTATTGGCCAAAAGAATGAGTGACAGCTTTGATCTTGGTTATAAAATCTTCGTGATCTCTTGAAATCGCCTTTTGAATTACATATTTTTAGCTTTAAGAAACAATCCATCGAATGAACGTCGTAATGGTTTACAAACGTTTTACAAAATCGTTACTTCCGTTCGAATAAAACAACGAAACCAACAAACAAAAGCTTCGCCATTTTGTTTTTCTGTCTTGGTTGTGGTCTTGCAACGCGTCTCGCGTCCTCGGGTGGTTTTATAGTTTTATAGCGTTTATATGTGAAGACCTCCTGAAGAGGGCTTGTTGCTTGTGTTAGTTAGTCATGGCCGATTCACATGACGGACTGATCCGCGGAGGGTGACGACATGTCTGCGGTTCGTCTGTCTCCCAAGCGCATCCACACGAAGGAGACGACGAGCAGACGACAGCGAGGACGCACCGAACCTGGTCGCCACCCCACAGTGCCGCGGAAACTCCAACATCGCACCGTGGCACCGTTGTCCAAGAGAGAAATCGACGTTTGCTACCGCGATAAAGAATCGTACGCCGCTGTCCCGTACAGATCGAGACAAAACACCGTGATAGGCTTCGCACGAAGCGCCACTAGCTTTACTAACCCAAAGCATGAGAGTGACACAGGCATGGTCCTGCTCGAGAAGGGTTCCGCGTAGAAGCAACGACGTTCTGGGCTCGCGAAGGGGCGTTTGGAGATGTCTTCACGCACTCCGCGCTCGTGCACAACACTCAAGTTCACCACAGCCACAAGAGAGGTCTTGCTCGGTGAAATCCTGATTGGACGTGCAAGAATCATCGCGGCGTGCCAGACGAGTTTTGACGGAAGCTTCTTGACGCGTACCCGGAGGAGTACAGGAACCTGCGTTGCGTCAGCCAGACAAAGTTTCTGCAGTTCCTTTCACATGTGGAACGAAGAAACGCCCGACAAAATGAACCAGCGAACGCACAAAACACAATTAACGATGCGCCACTTTTGTTTTCATCGCCCAGAAACAAAAACAAGAAAACAATGTAACGTTGCCAGACTAAACGCTTTTCAAGTCAATCTCCCGCCAAAAATCCGCGAGTGAAAAGGCGCGTCCGCGGACGAGGCGCGGATTGCAGGAATCGGTGACGTGCCGGTCACTTGGTACACGGTCTGCGGACGAAAATCGCGATTCGGTCCGTCGTGTGAATCGGCTGTACGACGCGGTACGACGTGCGACCAACAGCCACAGGAAGTAGCAATGGCTCTCGTACGTTGCGCAGACAAGCCAGCCAAGCAGCCAAGCCGATCCACTACGAGGAGGCGGGGAGTACCTCTCCTCCACGCGTTCGAAATGCCGAGAGAGAGAAAGTGGAAAGGAGGTGACTACCGACTAAATTGCGTCTGGCGCAGTCAATATTGCTCTAAAAATTTTTTTTTCGCGTAAAATTAATTTTTTGACACGCGTGTCCCAATTAGACTGTTTTTAAAAAACTTTTTTTTTTTATTTTTCAGGGGCCCTTTAACTACTAGCAGCTCGCCTGCACACTCATAGTGATTTTTATAAATAAGTTACAAATGTCGCGCTGCTGATGTAGCCTCAACTCAACTATCGAGCTGTTAATGAAGGATATCAAAGGCTATCAATTGTTTTAATTATCGCCAAGATTTGGCGGATCATCTTCAACTACTCTTTACGTTGCACTTAATAACCTCCCTATCTCGTTTTGTCAGTTACAACGATTCCATGAATCTGTGAGTATGAGAAGGTTGTTAGTAACGTACTCTGTCAACGTGGAAGTATTCTGAAACTTCTTTCGAGATAAACGCACTTTGACGACAGGGGGAACCATGGCGGTACCTCAGGTGCCCCATTTTCGTCCCGGCATGACTTTGAGGATTGTTCTTTTTTCATGAATTGTAATAGTCTGTGGTACCTTTTCACGTGAAAACTTGATGTATTTATTAGTAGTCATGAGCCGCAAAATCATACTTGTCAAGTGCAGAAGAGACAAACCCTGCGTTAATAAACGTTTGCGTTCGCTTATCGACAGGAAGCATCCGCTTATCTACAATATTAGAAAACCCGTGATAATGGCGAACGCGATCAATCTTGACGATTCAAATGGTTTTTTAAAGAGGCCATGAAATGATTATTAGAATGGGTAAATAATTAAATATTGGGAGTTTACTAAGTGCATATATTTAGTGGCTCAAAATAAAACTACTGCATGCGAGTATAGAACCAAAAGCCTGCTTTAGGCACGAAATTTGGTAAATGAAAGCGAACTAATATTCACCTCCTCTCCTTCAAAGAGCTCTGCCCATTTCAGGGTGTTGCATCCATGTAGGCACTTCAGTTCCTAGGCATGTCAGCTGAACTCAGCTCACGTATCTATGAGCGCTGCATCACTTCGACGTATGAGATCGTAAACAATCAATCTGTCTACAAATATTCGGATTCCAGTTTGTGGCCATGTGTGAAGTGCCCTGACGGCACTTCATAACTTGGGAACTATTTTGATGCCTGCGTAAAAGGCATGGTGCAAGCTTGGAGTCATCACATTTCAAAGCACCAAAAAGCACAATTTGACATTACACTTATAGTCGTCAAGGAGAGCAAAATTAGTCAGACTAACCAGACGTTGAATGCCGACCATGTCGATAAGAAGGCTGGGGAGGCCTGGCCTAGTTCTGATTATCGACGATTGCACCCGACGCAAGGAACACGAACGGCTAACCCCGCCGACCCCGGGACGGTGGGTAGAACTTCTGGATCTAGTGGACTACCATGTCACGAGCACGCGATTTTTCGTTTCGCTTCGGAGTTAAGGGAAAAAAAGCTGAGAAGGTAGTTGCAAAACCATTGCTTGTAACCTTAAAAAATAACAATATTCTTTTGCCTTTAATTTTCCTGAACAAAACAATTGGTTGCTAATTTGGAGGAATGGTATGGAAGATATGTCAAGTGTAACAGTAAGGACGCGGCTAGTATTCCCGCTATCACTGATGATAAAACCACCTTCAGTGGGACATTTAGAAGGCTATTTGCATAGACACATGCTGTCAGTCCCAGGCCATTCCTAACGAAATTTATTCCTCGACCGTATTCAAGATTGTTATCGGAGAAAAAGACGCGTTTAATTTGCTCCAAGGCCTTAAACAAAACATGCGATTTCGATCTATAGTTTCCAAGGCTGCAGCCATTGCATTGACACTTTGTGTCGTTATTTTGTTTACGAAATATTCATGGGATAACGAACTCAATTGCAAATGGAAGTCTGCTAACGTAATGGTGTTAACAATCTCTACACTCTCAGAAATAGGGGTAGTACTAGGCCCCTTCTCTCAGATATAACATCCAAAAAAGACATTTTGACGTTCAGTCTAGTTACGTTGAACTGACGATGCCAACTTTTACGAGTGGCTTGCTAGCTGCGTGATATAACTTACTAAATAGCTAATATGCGTATCAAAGACTACAGAAAAAAACACCGAGGTTCCAGCAGGGACAACAAATCCTTGAGCGTTTTACTGCAGCATTTAATGCGTACGTTAGCTATTTTTATCAGTTGCATCACTCGACTATATCAAACCGTTTGTGAAATTTGGTATCGTCGGTTCGACGTCAGTGGACTAAACTTCGAATTGTAGTTCTTGGGGTGTTATATATGGGACAATGGGTGTAAGCAGACATGTACGCGTCACCCCAAAAAAGTAACTAAATACCGTTACTCGTTACTCGCTCAAAAAGTAACTAAATACGTTACTCGTTTCCGATTGTCAAGCGGTACGCATGAGTTACCTCAAAAGTAACTAGTTGCTTTTCAGGTTACTTTGACGACCGAATACACAACTGTTTTTGTTTCATGGTTTCTTGTTTTCTTCTTAGTAGTCGTTGCACTTAAGCAGTAGCTGCCTCTCGAAGTTTTCATCAATTATGTTTCCCCGCTTCCTTAAAAATACATCTCTGGCGGCGCTGAAAGAGTCGTTCTACACCGACGCGCTCGAAAGAATGGCAGTGTTGTGCTTCGGGAAGACCTGGTAAATATTCGGGAACTGCGCCTTCATTGAGGACAGCGCGTGATTGGTTCTGTGCCTTCCCGCGTGGGAACCTCTGGGTTTACATTCGGTCCGTACCCGGTTCTAGAAGGTTCAACCAACGAACCTTGCTGTGTTCGCTGGGTGAAGGACATTCCCTGCTGAAGAGTTCAGTACAGGAACGTTTATCGCTGGACACGTCAGTCGAACTGTTGGACTGACGTGTTCAGCGATACACGTTACTGCGCTGTCATACTGTTGAGTTGCTTTTTCGGGTTGTCCACCTACCGTTTTCGCAATAGGCGCATTATCAGGTTGGGATTAAAACGAGGCCGCTTAAACGTTGTTGTACACGTTACTCCTCAAAAGTAACGAAATACCGTCACTCGTTACCTTGCCTTAAAAGTAACTAAGTACGTTACTCGTTGCTTTTCTAAAAAAGCAACTAAATACGTTACTCGTTACCGAAAATAGTAACTAGGTAGTAGGTAGAAGTAACTCGTGACTTGTAACGCGTTACGTACATGTCTGGGTGTAAGTATACTACATCCCCTATTTCTGGGTGTGTATGCTAGCAGGCCTGCCTCGCTTGTGAAGGGAGACTCGTGAGAAGGGGACTTAGCAGGAAGTGCACACGCCGACATATTTAAATTTGGAATCAGTAACGGCTCGCGCGTTTGCTTTCCATTCGTTTTAAAGCGTCACTCGTGAGCAAGGTGTCGAACCGGAACCGAACCGAACCGAAAACCGGAACAGAACCGTTATTTTTAGCCGAACCTGAACTGAACCGAACCGAAATCTTCGCTGCCATCTTGGAACTGAACCGGAACCGAACCGAAAAAAACATAACGGTAACCGGTTCAAAACGGTTCAAGGCATTTTTTATTTTTTTGTTCGTATCACAAAATGAACACATGGGAATAAAAAATTGGCGGCTGTATTTCTATCTATTGATCAAATCGTCATGTACAGAATTGCAACGTATGGTAAATTGTGGATTTTCGTGGCGCTTTTGTATTGGCACTATAATTAACCATGTGTCACGTTGTCACGTGACGTCATGGTGTCAATACATGTTGTCAAGTAAGATGTCACGTGACCCCGTGACGTCACGTGACTCAATGCGTCAACTCGATTTAATTTGAGGAAGTCACTAGATGTATTAACCTTGTTGACAGCGTGGCGTAACATGACATCACGATTTTGCACCGAGAGTCACGTGACACCGTGACGTAAACGATTTTCATAACCTCTAGACGAGTGCTCGGGTTCATGACAATCAGCATCGCCAAACGTTCAGGTAAAGGCTCATGTCAATTAAATATGATAATTGCCCAATTCTAACAACATCTGAAGCTCAGCCCAAGCTTTTGCTTTCCAAACCCTAGCGCAGTACATCTTACATGGGGGTCCGCGGACTGTTTGGGGTCCGCGAAGGCATTCTAAGGGTCACCGAAGCTCTGCCTCATCAGTCAAGCCTGGCAATAAAAGTTCTATTTTTTTTTCAAATTGAGAAGAAAAGTTTTAATTTTCGAATAAGTATTCTCGTGTGTATGTCAATGAGAGAAATCTACTTCACACAGCCTCTAGTTATATCCATTTATTAAATCATTATGATATTTATCCCATACCTTTACCTTCCCCTGACCACGAACAAGGTCCTTCATCATCTCCGCCGACCTACAAGGGGTTCGCGAAACAGCAACGGTTGAGAACCACTGCCCTAGGGCATGACTGTAATGAACACTGACGGTATATAATTAGCGTCAGATCACGTGACCACTTGTTCAAATAGCGAGTTGAGGAAGGGATCGACAGGAGAATTTGCAGACCATGAACAGAGAAGTGACACTGGCGCTGGCGGAAGGTGTGACATCTTCCCAAATTCCATACCTGTTGATGGTCTTCGGATGCCAGTGCCTCGTGCTTGTACCCGGTCGACCCCCGCTCTGTCTACGGTGCAACAGGGTCGGGCACATCCGCCGGTATTGTCGGATACCGCGCCGCTCTCAGTGCCGACGCGTCGGGCATACCGTAGAAGACTGCGTGCTCACCTATGCAGACAGACTGCGTCAAGGAACGGTCCAAGGTGAAGAACGGTCGACGGAAAACCTCATGGACGTCAGTGAGGTCGTCGAACCTACAGGCGAAATTTCTTCTCCCGTTAACTATGAAGGAAACCTCACCCCTGCACAGCCACCATCTGAGGCCGAGGCACGACTCCAAGAGCCAGCTACACAAGGAGTGAACACAACAGTCCTTGTGGTGATAGTGTGCTCGGGATCTTCCACGACGAGGGAAGCATCAGAGGACTTTCCACCTCTTACTCTCAACTCGACGCAAGAGAAGAACCTTGAAAAGACAACGTCTTCCAAAGAAGACGGTCAGGGAACCACAACTGGGACTAGCATGATCCATGAAGACCCACGCAAGGTCGAAATGCCAGGTGACGGCTTAGCACCGCAGTCAAAGCTTTTAGATCACAAACAGGCAGCCAAACGACACAAACCGTACGAGAAACATAAAACAGGCTCTGCACCTGCCGGGGAAAATTCCCCAGCCCAAAATCCCCAAACATAAAGTGTCATGCGTAGCGCCCTTTCACTTCGTGT